>RDRW01000501.1:0-38454 GCA_007896445.1 Puccinia hordei
TGAATAATGGTTTGACTTAGACTAACTGGGAATGTTGGGGTGTTTCCTTTCTAATCTCCAGTTATTATAAACTTCTACTGCATTTTGCACCATGTAAAGCTTAATTGTTATAAGTCCAACATCGGAGTCCCTGAGTTTCTTGGGTCCTGTAAATTAGTAAAAATTAAATGTAGAAATAAGAACTTGATCTCCAACTTTAAATTGGTGAACCTTATGGGTTTTGTCCCATCTATTCTTATTATATTCAAAAGATTTCTTAATACATTCTGCTGCGTAATTTGCAGTTTTAGTCATCATTTGATGGAAATTAGTGGCATTGGGGTGAATTGTTACTGATTTAGAGAAACTAATTCTTTGGGGAACCAAGGTATCCATCCTCTTTCTAATTCAAAAGGAGTTATGTCAGTACTACTGTGTTTACTGGAATTATAAGCAAATTCTAATGCTGGTAATAGTGAACACCAGTCATGTGAGTATTATCTTTGTCTTTAAATTCTAGACCATAAGCACAATATCTTCTAATCATATCTTCCAAGGTTTGAATCATTCTTTCAGCTAATCCATCAGTCTGAGGATGATAAGCTGTAGAGAACTTCAATTGAGTGCCACATAAATCATATAAACCTTTCCAGAATTCAGATGTAAATTTTGGATCTCTGTCTGTAATAATATATCTAGGACATCCTACATCAGCTATAATCTTTGCCAGAATAGTAGAGCTACATCAAATGCATTATTTTCCTTATGACATGGCAAGAATTTAGCTCTTTTAGAGAATCTGTCAACTACTACTAGTACAGAATTGTAGTTATTCATTCCAGCTGGAGGTAATCCTGTAACAAAATCCATATTAATTACAGACCATCTTTCTGTTGGTTCTTCAATTTCCTGTAGTAAACCATATCTTTTTCCAGTAGCTTTATTTGCTTTTTGACATCTTTCACAAGATTCACAATATTCCTTGGTTGCATTTCTATAATGGGGCCACCAAGCATATGTTTAACTCTTTCTATAGTTCTGTCAAAGGAAAAATGTCCTGCTGTGATATTATCATGGCATTCTTAAGAAAAAGATTAATATGTTCCTTTTTAGCCAGAACTACTACGCTAGTATGTTTGGTTCTATGATATATCAATCCATCCAGAAGTGAAAATCTGTTTTCATTAAAGGCAGTAGACCAAGGTTCTTCTAAAGAATTAATCAAGTCCAGGTTTTTATGTTTACTTTGTAGAATTTCTTTAAGAGTGGAGCAATTCTTGTCCAAGTTATAACTTTCACGTATTTCATCCCAAAATTCTTCTTCATTTCAGTAACATGAAGTCCAAGAATGTCATATGTTTCAGAAGGGTCATCATAAGCAGGATTATTTGCATCATTAATTAGTGGAAAAAGGCACATAATTTTTGCCGCTATTTCTCCATCCCAAGCAGGATTTTCTGGTAGATTGTCTAAAGACCATCTACTGAGACCATCAGCATTTTTATGTATATTTCCAGCTCTGTGGACAATAGTCATACTGCCTCTCCATTCTTGGATTGCAATTTGCCATCTTAACATATGTCTGTTGGGAGTTTTCATACTGAGTAAACTTTTGAGTGCACTACAATCAGTAATAACTTCAAAATCACAACCATCCAAGTAGTAATATAATTTGTCTAAAGCCCATACTAGACATAAGCATTCTAGTTGGCTAGCACCATATTTCTTCTCACTGTCCTTAAGTGTGCGTGAAATATAACATATTACTCCTTCTTTGGGAATGTCCTGTAAATCTTGTACTTGATGTAAAGCAGCTCCAAGTCCTTCCATGCTTGCATCTACATATAATTTGTAAGGCTTGTGAGGTCAGGCATTAATAATATTGGGGCAGATGTTAACATTTCTCTGATTTTATTAAAGGCATCTACTCTGGGGGACGTCATCTCATATGCAGTGTTTGGACTAGTAATTTGGTACAGGGGCCCAGTAATTTTAGCAAAGTCTTTAATGTGTTGCCTGTAATAACTAGAAAACCAAAAAACCTAAAAATGATTGTAATTCCTTGACATTAGTTGGCATGGGCTTAAGCAATACTGCAGCCACTTATTCATGTCAATAGCAATACTAAGTCCAGAAACTATATGTCCAAGTGCTTTTAATTCCTTAAAACCAAATTGACATTTGCTCATGGATATTTTCATATATTCATTTTTGTAACTCTGTCTAAAACTATTGAAAGTTTTTCCAAATGTTCTTTCCAGTCTTGACTAAAAATAATGATCATCAATGTAGATAATAAGCCAGCCTTCACGTAATTCTTTGTGAATTCTATGTCCATGTCCTCATTCTTTGGAAGTGAGAGGGGGCATTCTTATTCCAAAAGGCATTCTTTGGTACTCATATATTCCCATATGTAATATTATTCTCATCAAATTCTACTACTGTCTTCATGAATTACATTCTGATGGAAACCTTTGAGTACATCCATACAAGTTATGAATTTAGCATCTTTTAGCTGAGTCAGTGCTTCACTGATTTTGGGCATGGGGTATCTATCAGGTATGGTATAGTTATTAAGACCTCTAAAGTCTCTCCACCATTCTTGATTTTCCATTATGCCAAGCAATAATAACTGGGGTAGTAACTTCTAACATTTCATTTGCTCCCACTTTGCGTAAGACATTCATTCTTACTAATTCAGTAACATGCTGCTGTAAAGCTTCTCTACTTCTGGGGGAAGCAGGATAAGCAGCTTTCCTTAAAGCAGGAGGATAAGGTCTAGTAGTATTAAGATTAATTCTTACTTCATGTCCTCTAATGCTTCCAAAGGGTTCATCAGCAGTGGCAAATGCAAGTTTCTTTTTATGTAGCAAGTTCTTTAGTTCCTTTAATTGCTCATCATCTAAATCTCAGCAATCTTTGCTTCTAATATTGTATTATCAAAGTTAGAATTATTGATAGAATTACATTCAAGTTGCTCCAGGTTCATTTTGTCACTTATTCCAAGTTCAAACTTGTTCATAATGTCGCCATTGAAGGTAAAATATCTTCCATTAGAATTTATCACATCTATTCCATAATTAATGATATAATCATTTCCTAAAATGATATATTTCATTTTAAAATCTTCCATAACTATTAATTCAGCGGTAATCTGAATACTTTGTTTGTTATGAGGGAATATAATATCTAATTTGATAATACCTAGTGGTTTCAATTTACTGTTACAACTGTAGAATTTCTCAGAATTAATGGGGATTAATTCTTTCTTCCTTGAGGCAATATCTTATCTAATAATTGGGACCAATAATAGAGCAGAAGGCTCCTCCATCAATTAAACATTTAAGTTTAAACTTTTACATATTATATTAGTGATATTAGTACCACCAGTCTTATGTATTTTTCCAGAATGCATCTCATTTGACAAGTGTAATTTCTTAATGTTTACAGGTCTGAATTTATCTTCCATTTTAGAAATATTAGATATGATCAATTCATCTTTTGAAACATGGCATGAGTACTGTGAATATCTGAGTCAGAATCAATGGAATCAGAATCAGAATCATCTGGTAAAGATTCTATACTAGATTGGGAATCATCATTAATGGGGACCAAGTTATCATCAATGTTTTCAATGCAGTGTACTTTCTTACTAGATTTCTTATTGGGACATTTATTGGATCTATGTCCTTTCTTTCCACATTCAAACACGTAATTTCTTTCTCAGAAGTGTCTTTGGTTTCCTTCTGGTCTGATTTCCTGGAATCTTTATAATTATCTCTTTTGACAGATTTATACTTTTCTTTCTTGTCCTTTTTTAACATTGACAAGACTTTCCAGTTGATTGATGAATTCAGTTAAATCACGTCACTTGTAGAACTCTACGCATCATGTACTCAGTATTATGATCTAATTGTCCAAGTAATTTATCATTAATAGAGGCATTGTCTACATCTCTTTCAATGGCTTTAATTCTGTTCACTTGTTGTGTAACCCAATCAGATGGTTCTACATCACTCAGTATGTCAAATCTGCTTCTTCTGAAGTTGGTTTTCACTTTTCTCTTCCATTCAGGAGTGCTAAATTTATTAATGATTTCCTTTTTCCAGAATAACAATTTTTATTGCCAGGTACTTCTTTTTCCTAGAATTATACCATGAATTTGCAACTCCAGTAAGAATTGAATTCAATTTTGAGCATATAATTTGATCAGGGGCATTAGTACTTCTTTCAAGTTATCAATCCAATCAATAAATTGAAGTGGTCATATTCTCCCACTCCAGAAAAGGTTAGCCACTCATTAGTCTTTGGCAGACCTGCTAATACTAATTGTGGATGGCCTTGTCTTCATCCAAACTATTAATGGTGGATGTGGCCACTCTAATTTGTTGAGTATTGAGAGTTGGCGTAGCAGTTTGATCCCTGCTTGGTTCAACTTGGGTATTCTGTAAAGGTGAAGGGGTTAAATTGGCCAATTGAGTTGTAATGACTGGAGGAATAGATTGACTGTCATCTCCAATGTCATTAATAGTATCATGTCTGCTTCTTGGTTGGGCATCTCTAGTCAGGAGTTTCTTCCAACTTGTGCATGATATCTGAGTTGTTTTGGTCATTTCTGACGTAACACATGTGAACTGTTTCTCAATTCTGTTCACTACATCTTCAAAGGTTCTAAATTGAGAATCTACTTTATTAGTAGTATCTGATTGTAAATTCTGAATTTTAATTCCAATTGTTCCACTTTCTTAACAAGATCTTGGTTGGAATTACCTTGCTCTTCAACCCAGTCATCAATTCTGGTCATAGAATTAGACAGTTGTTTACTAAATGTTTTACAATGATCATCCAATTCTACATGAAACATATCAATTTTTGTATCCATTTCAGTCAACCTCTGTTGAATAAGATATAATGTACTATCTTCTGAGTTCACCTGTTCATCTGTAGCTCTCATAATTTTACGGCATAATTCTTGTAAATCATTGGACAGAGCTTTGTTACTATTGTTCATAGCATTTACTACATGTTGAAATGTGGTAATTTGTTGATGTTGTTCAGGGGTACAAGTAGAATGTTTTGAGTCATTAATTACTACACATGGGGAACTTTGTGTTCTAATTTTTTTGACTAGATGATGGGGAAGTGTTACAATTTATGGGGCTTCTTCCATCTGGCGCTCTTGACGGGCTATTTTGCCTTGCTCCAGATGTTGATAAGTCCCTTGGAGGGATCTCCCTAGGCGTACCATTTCTGAATAGATCTGGTTTCTCCATTGGGTATTCTTCCCTGTGTTCCTGGGATGTCTGGAATTGACATTTCTGCCCTTGGGACCACGGGGATTTTGGGTTCTTATTGGAGTGTTGGAAGGATTGGGGGGAGAGAAAAGGATTCCTGGAGATAAATGAAGAGGATTCCAATCCTTGGTGCGGTAGAGGGTTGCTGGTAGCCCTTTGAGGCTGACCATATGACGGAAATCCTCCTGGCAGTAATTTAGATGGGCTTTCACTGCATTGAAGCTGCTCCTGTTCTTTACAAATCCTTTAACCAATATTTGTTCTCCTTCATCCTGTAATAAACCTTTCGAATTTTTCCTCTGCTGTTACTAGAAGCAGAAGAAATTGACTGATTATCAGTTTTTTTTACTTCTATAAATGATTTTATTTAAAGATTCTTGTTTGCCAGGGGCAAAACTGACGCTGGTGGAAATCCAAGTCTTGGCTCTGGCTCCCTGGTGCGGCCATTGTAACCTCTATTTCTAAGGGAAGGAGGAGTCATTGTAAAAATGCGTAAAAGTTGTTAGTAGGAGATTTTTATAAGGAAAATTTGTTTAAAATTTAATTCACCAGATGACTTGTCTGATGGAGTAACAGAGGTTTCTCTGTTAGTGGTAATCTCAGAGGTTTCTCTGGTGTCACGGGCTGTAGTGGTCTTGTCAGACACTTTCAAAATGTCCAATTCAGGGGTAAGCTTGTCTACGTTGGTGGACACTAAAAACAAAAGAAAATTTAGTAAAAATGTGTTATATTTTTACTTATTTAAAGATGTTTGCTTACTCTTCAGAATTTTTCTTTGAAGAGGGCTTAAAGGTTTGTTGTTTTATGGAGAAAAGAGATATAAAGTAATGTGAATGTGTTACTTTATTGAGAGTAATAGTAGTTGTTCTATGATTTTTATGCGGTGAAATCAAGTGGCTTGTTGTGAGTGTGACAAGACTTGAAAAGAGGCTGTTTTTATGTCTAAATTTCCAGGTGGAAATGACAAAAATTGAGCTAAATTTTAGTGAGATGTGCCTGAGAGGGGATTAGTCTTCCTTTCAGGTTGAGAGAGTGGATGTAAACTGATCAAATTGATCTGTTTGACAGTGAAATTTGTTATTTTTAAATGTTTTATGTGTTCAAATCACGGAGAGACTCGACGTGATTTGTGAGATGTCCTTGAAAGGGTATTATTCTTCCTTTCAGGGGGAGAAGAATAGGTGTAAACTGATCAATTGGTCTGTTTTATAGTTGATTTTAATTAGTTTATACTAATTTTATTTTTATTTTGGATAAATCACGGAGAGACTCAACGTGATTTGTGAGATATTCCTGAAAGGGGATTAGTCTTCCTTTCAGGGTGAGAGATAATGTGTAAATATGATCAGAAATGATCTAATTTACTTTTAATTAGTTTAATTTACACTTTTTACTATGTACAAATCACGGAGTGACTCTGAAACGTGATTTGTGAGATAAAAAAGTCTCGACGGGGCTAATACACACTGTTCCCGATGTGTAATAATGGAATAAATCAGACAGTTGAATGCGGCTGATTTTTCCCGTTATTTTGATCTACTCAACACCTTGATAGCTCAAGTATTGAGTGAGAAAGTCTAACGTCGACGATTGTTATGATCGGATATAAGGGTCTTATCCGTGTGTTATACTGTAGAATGTATGCTGGAACTTCCAGAAGTGCGTCGGCGCACGTATGTATACTGTAGATCCTGGAATATCCGGGGAATACAGTATGTAACACGTGATCAGGCTAGAAGATCAATCTTCCGATCACTTTTATACTATGTAGTATACACCCGGTATGTACTACGGTGTGTATTACCACTTGTATGCGGTAACTATGGGTATTACCACTATGTAATTCGTGATCGAGGAGGATTTTTAGGGATTAGATGACTAGTGCCGTGGGAATGGAGGCTCTAGAGAGTAAGGGAACGAGATTTTAGTAGTGTAAATCGACTACTGCGGTTCGAATGGTCTACTCAGAATGTCTCTATGAGTAGTGGATCTACTAGAACGTAGAATTTTGAAGAGATTTTATTATAAAAAAGGCGCTTTTTTCTTGTTTTTGATCAATATCTTCAGCCAGATATTGGATTTTAATTTTTTTATATGTTTTTTTTTTAGTTTATAATTTCGAGTTTTTTCTCAATTTTTTGTAGGGTTTTTTGTTTTTCTTAGACTCAAATTTGGGTAGCAGACTCTGTTTTTATTGCAATTTTATAATTTTTTAGAGATAAGAAATATAGAAAAAAACAAGCGGTATTTTTATGATTTTTTATATTTTCTGTAGTTGAATGCAGTCAATCTAGGATCTTTATTTCTTCTACTGTTTCTAAGTAGATGTCTAGGGACTGCTGGGGGGTCACAATCAAAAAAGGGGGGAACAGACACGTAAGTATTGTTAGAGGAAATTATATCACAAAATATGTCATTAAAGGGTGGATCCCTTTCTTCTAAAGCTGATTTAAGTTCTTTTCTGACAATTTTTGTGTGCTCTTCTTTAGTCAACACGTCAGATTCTTCAGTATTAATTAAAGTGCCGTCAGGGGAATAAATGTTGGTGAGTCTAAGTTGTTTTATTTTCGTCCAGGTACAGTTATAGAATTGGTCTTCTCCTTCTATAACTTCAGTTTTGATAACCAGTTGTGACGTGGTAATATTGTCAGGGTTGTCCAATTGGTAATGTCTTTGTTGGAATAGGTTTGAGTTCTTCTTAAAGTCACAAATGATCTCTGGCATCTATTAAAGGGCCATTTTCACGAAAAATAAAAAGGTAAGGAGGTGTTAGTGATGATTTTTTAAGGGTAAGAGGGTGAAAAAATCACGGATAAATAAAGGCCAGACCCCCAATTGTCAGCCTGGGTGTGGAACTAACCGTGGTTATTGGTTGTAACTAAGGTAGGTTGATGATTAAAAGTGGTTTGGGTAAAGTTAAGTCCTGTAAAAAGGTACTTCCTCAATCAGTAATCTTGTCTGAGAGGCTTGCTCTAATTGCTCTAATTAGGCGCATCCAAATCAATACAGAGTATTAATAGGCATCCAAGGAGGTACTCACTTGGGTTCGTGGTTTCTACCTTATTGAAGGTAGGTTGTGGCCAATTCTTGAGGTAATAACAGTATTAAACTATAGATTATCCAGAATTGGGGGATTGTTGGAGAATGGGGAACTAAGCAAGGTAAATAACTCTAAGGTATGTACTGTGCTGTGGTGTTCTAAATATTCTCTGGGGGATAAACAACTGTTTACAGTCTGTTTATATATTGTAAGAGCTCCTCAAGGGGGAACTGTGAGCGCTTCCATGACCTGGGAGGTACTGTGGAACTTCAGGGGCAAGACAGATCCTTTTGGAAGGATCTGTTAATGTTTATGATGTGATTTCTACTAAGGCTGTGTTATGGGACACATCTTTGATCAGTAGTCCTTAGTGGGATTGGATCACATCATGACATTTGTATTAATTGATCTGTTATTAATATTAATAAAGTTATTAACTTATAATGATGTCATTTATTATTGGTACATCTTATAAGTATTAATTATTATAATATTAATAAGTTCTTTTATTAATAAGATATTAAATTACATATCTTATGCGTGAAATATTCCAATGTTAAGGAATGTGGGCGTAATCAGAGGGGAAAGAGTGATATCTGTTACTCTGGATATTTCACGTGACAGGGGGGCAAAGGCCTACAAGTTATGTATCTTGTATAACAGGAGTACATAGCTTAACCAGAATTATTCATGAGTTTATTAATGAATATATTATTAAAGTATTTATATTAATTAATGTAATTAATGTACTTTAATAATATTAATATTAATGTAATAATAATGAAGGTATAATAATAATAATAACTACAGAATAGTAATTATTATTAAGGATAATAATTAATATTACGTGGAGTTATTTAGAATAAATAATGATAATAAATAGTAATAATAATTAATAAGAATAGTAATTATTATTAGAGATAATAATTATTAATAATGTTTGCAGTTACGTGGTACATGTCAGGTACTGTGATATGTACTCAGTGGCTGACACCCCGCATAAGCCCCAGACGTGCTCCATCCCCCCCAAAAGTGGCCCAATGGGCCCATCTCAAACACATTCATTCCCCCACATCTCTTCCATTTTTTTTTTTTTTAATTTTTTTTACCATAGATAGTAACACTTGCTGACATACTCTCCCATTCATATGCCAACAGATTCCGCACAAATCACCAACTTGACTTCAACAATCAACAATGTCTTCACATCAGACCTGTGAACTAGGACGTGAGATTCATTCCTTTATTTTGTGTATAATATAAGTAGCTGGCTCACTCCCACCCACCCTCCCACCATTACACAGGTTTGGATCTCTGGGAAAAATGCACAGAGCTGGCGCGGCACCCTGCGTTGAAACCAGATGAACGTGAAAACCTGGAGAATTGGGCCTCCAAAATAAAGGCTGAATACGAGCAGTCAGACGATGAGAATGAACAGGTCTCCAGAACCCCGGCCCCGGCTAAAAACACCTTAGGCGCCACTAGGCCTGCTCCACCCCAGTCCCACCCCCGCCCTGAATTTGCAACCGACTCAATGGCATACTTATATGCACCCACTCCTGATCACCTACCTCCAGCAACCAACCCAATCCCCACCCTCAATCAATTTGCAAACCAAATAAACAAGGATGTTCAATATGGCCAGCCCAACACAACAAACCCAGCTGATGGATCCCCACGTCGAAGCGGAGAGATGCGGACAGATGTCGAAGGCCACAAGACAACCCTCAACACCTTTGGCCAGTCTTTCTTTCAAAGCGTACAAACGGCCCAACAACTCATTGGCCAGAAGTCCTCCAAAGCCCCCAATGCGGACGGGAGACGAGAAATTAACAATCCAGCCATCCGGGACAGCTCTGAAGACCCTGACGCAGAGGGTGAAACAGATGACTCTGAAGATGGTGCAGAAGACCAGCAAGTCCTCCAACAATTCCTTCATGGACGTCCCAAACCTACCTTCCACCAGGAGCCAGTCCATGAACCGGTGCCACAACAAACCCGATATCGCTATGACATGGTACGAATTGAAGATCCTACGGTTGAAGACCCGACGAGCAAAAAGGCGCGCCTGGACAACTCTGCTTCTTCTTCTAAAAATACAGGCCCCATGTATAATTTCTTCACCCCTCATCCCACCTCTCACGAATTCATCACTGCGCAATCACTGCAAGGCCTCAGAATTCCACGGAACCCCCCTGTTGCTGGGCCATCAACAGTCAAGCCACCTACCCAAAGACCACCGGGCGAATCAATTCCTCCTCCCCCTGTCCTGACGCCTCCTTGTAAGTCACTCCCCATTGCTTATGCACACCCATCTTGTAATTAACATCCCTCCTTTGTGCACAGCTATGGGTCTATTTATCCCTGGCCCAATGCTTCCAAAAGCATTGGCAGATGATTTGAATGAAAATTTGGCGGGTGGAATTGTGTGGTCACACCGTTCAGCCGAGAAAATGATTGAAAACATAGCATTCATCCTCACACACCTCCCCTCAATGGTCACACCACATCCAACGATGCCACAGGAGTTCAGCCGAGTTGTTTGGAGGGAAGTGGATACACTTCTGAAGGCATGCAAATCTGGTAAATACTCACTTTTTTTCTCACTTGTTCATACATCACAAAGGCTGATATTTGTGTGGTATGCAGAGAGAATTCTTAACCCCACTCAACCTGGTGCTCTCTCTCTGATAACTCCTGAAGTTGTCAACATGGCACAGCTCGAGGCTTCCCAGGAGAACCGGAAGGCGCCGCTGTCCAAACGTGTCCAGACCCACACACTTGCGGCGAATCTGGCCTCATACTTCTCTCCAAGTGACCACGCTTATCTCTGGCTTAAAAGTGCTTTGCAAGACTGCTGGGCCCTTTGACACATGGAGCAACAGGGCAGTGAATGGCAGCCTCTCCCCCTGGACAAATCTTTGGTGCATACTGCCCATCTTGCATTCCAACGAACTTATGAAAACCTTGGAAGTCACGCAAAGGATGGATCAAGCCCCCAACCAAACACCTCCGGTCTCAAGGTCCTTGGTCTATACTTCACGGGGGCTATGTCAGCCTTGTGTTACATCTGCGGGCTCCAGGCACCAACAAGACCAAAGTATAAAAAGCTTGATGAGTGGTCAACATCAAATACGCGGGAGCAAATGCGGATGCTTGCTGGTCTCCTGGTTTTTGGTCCAACAACCGCCTTTGTCACTAACAAATACGGGTCCGAACGTCCGACTACTTCAAATGCTTCGGCCTTATTGGAATTTGGCGCCAATGTTCTGAAACATAAGGTTGATAGTGGTAATACTTCAGTGATGCCTCACGGGACTTTGGATAACCTCCGATTATACTTTCTCAACTTTTTGTGCTCCATGGGATTTAACCGGATTGGTCATGATGGTTTGCCAATGGTTGATTGGAAAAAAACCCATGAAGAGTTTCACAAATCTTTTTCTATTCAAAACCTCCAAATTTTGTTTTCCCAAGATATAGAAATAGCTGTAGCCAACTACCACTTCTGATATATGTACCGGGGGTTGTTTTTTTCTTTGGTTTCCCTTTTATTTCTCATTCACATGTCCTTGAGTTGTAATTTCCACCACTGTCTTGCTCATCCACTTGAATGAAACATCAGACTTAAGTGTTTTTTGCAATATAACCCAAACAGAGTATTATTAATAGGCATCCAAGGAGTACTCATGTGGGTTTGTGGTTTCTACCTTATTGAAGGTAGGTTGTGGCCAATTCTTGATGATATATCAGCATTAAACTATAGATTATCCAGAATTGGGCTATTGGGATTCCTTAGTGGTATCATCATTGTTATAGGGCATTAAGGAACAAACCCGGTTTTCACACAGTTTTACGCAGCGGCAACCTCAAATTTGCTGCGCAGCACACCCGGTTTTCCGCTTTTAAACCCTTTTTTTGATTTTTTTTTTGCGGGCGGATTTTGATTTTTTTTCAACATTTGAAAAATGTTTAATATACTTCCAGGGGTGTAGAAATTTATGGTAATTTTTATTTCCCAAAAAAACAATGTCTTCTATTTTTTTTTGCCCATTACATATCAGTTCAGGAATGTAATTCAGGCGTATATTCACCATTTGTAAGCATTTTCTAGCTGTTATCAGTAGTGTTGATAACATTTTCTCTTTCTTATACGTATTATTTGTGTGCTAATAAATTATTAACTTGCAATTATGTCTCTTGCTTTGTATTTTATTTATTTATTTTATTCATTTCATTTATTCTAGGGCATTAATAAAAAAACCCAGTTTTTCCGCATTTACACCAAGTTTTCCGCATTTACACCCAGTTGTTGGTTATTTAATAAACAACATGTAACACTCCAAAGCATCATGCAATGTACCATACCTCTGTGTATAATTGTATTTCCATTTCTTTGTCATGAAATCTGATAAGAAGTCAATTTTATAATCAGTATTTGTTTCCAATGAATTCTTCACCCTCTAAAGTGTATGAATCCATTTAAAAACTCCCTGAATATCTTGAAAGACAGATGTGAAGGTGTTTGGAAATAAATTGAGTCCAAAAATCATCAAAATCCAACCAGTGATTTAAAAAAAAAAACTGTTATTCACATTAAATTCTACACCCCTTAAAGTGCTTAGAAAAAGTTTAAAAAATGTGAAAATGTTGAGAAATCCTGGAAATTAAGCTGTCAGGATTTTTTATGAAAAAACCGGCGGGATTGGCCAAAAAAAAAAAAACCATGGTTTTTGAGCAAAATAGAAATTACCATGAAAGTCTAAACCCCTGTAAGTATGAGAAATAAATTTAAAACTTTGAAAAATAATGGAAATCCGCCCGCAAAAAATTAAATTAAAAAAAAACCGGGTGGATTGGCCAAAACAAGTAGAAGACACAGTTTTTTTGCAAATTAAAAATTACCACAAAGTTCTACACCCCTTTAAGTATAATAAATAAATTTAAAATTTTGATAAATAAATAATGTTTACTGGTTTTACTTATTTAAAATGCTGCCCTCCATATTTTTATTTTGTTTTGTTTATTTTCCTTGTTTTAATTGTTTATTTTATTTGTTTTAAATATCATATTTAATGAGGATGATTGGGGAGGTCACGCGCATCAAATGCCGCCCTCCACATGCTATTTGCTTAAAAATTAAAAATTAAAAAAAACCGGGTGTAAATGCGGAAAACCGGGTGCACTGCGCAGCCGCAGCTGCGCAAATATTCACTAGAGATCTTGAAGGAATAATATTAAAGAATAATAAGAATGGTAAACATTAATAAGTATAATAATAATTAGTGTTACTTGCAGTAACTTGGTACCTTTAATCATTTAGGTAACAAAGAGTGAAGAGTAGTGGAAGGGGAAACACAGTCTAGCCAAGCAGCTGCTGGGCTCTTGTGAAATAACCGGGAGACTTTAGGGAGAGGAAAGGGAATCGTGGGGGTCCGCTTGACTATCACACGTATCCAATGATTATCATTGAAAAATGATAAGAAGAGGGCTGGCAGCGGTTTAGGGTCCGGGGGAACAGTGGCGGGAATATATGTGGTGCTCCCGCCCGTTCTGCTGAGGAAGACAAATGGCCGGTTATACGCATTGGCCAGAATCGGTCCCACATCCAACTTGCTCATCCATTTGTTCATGGGGACTGATCCACGTGGGTCAGTCACCTGAACACGTCCGTAAGCGCGGTCGAATTCTGAAGGCCCCCCAAGGTATCTTGTCCAATGTGCCTTGTTCTTTTCCATCTCTTCTAACACATCCTTTCGCACTTGGTACCACCCATTGGCCTTAGCGTAGGGACCCTCTGGTCTATCTGCTGCCAATGCATGTGCCACACATGCATAACCACAGTTCCCATCACCTGCAGGGTTATAAGTGGAATGCAGGTATTTTAAGATCCATGGTGGAAGCTCCGCCTGACAAGAATGATGAGAAGTTGGTTATCAGTTACAGTCAGTGCATTCCTCCTTGTCCGTGTCAAGCTTGAGTCACTCACTGCAACATCAGGGTTGGTATTCCCCTGTCTTGTTCGGCCAGCCTTGGGTGCAACCTCAGCATCTACATGCCGGTCCTATGAAACATACAATGGAATCAGACCCTGATAATCTAATGTCAAAGTTATAGTACTTACCTTGGCTGTGGGGGGTGAATGTAGCCTGGCCTCACCCAGCAACTGATCATGAGAGCTTGAGGCTTTTCTTGAGGCTTCTGGAGGTGACAGCAGCTTTTCCTCATCCTGCATCTCAATAGATGAGGAGGAATCCACTGGGGGATCAGTTTCTTCATCTGATTGCCCACCTTGTGCGTCAGATTCTGCAACTGATTCCCCATCTGTGGCATCAGATTCTTCTTCTGATGCCCCATGTGGGGCATCAGATTCTTCATCTGATTCCCCATCTGGGGCATCAGAATCTTCATCTGAAACTGCATCTGCAGAATCAGAATCTTCATCTGTTACACCATCCTTACTACCATACTTGGGCTGCCACGTTTCCTTGCGCCGTGATGTTCCTGAACTGGAAGACCCCCGATTCCGTTTCCCAATAGTGAGGCTGCCAATTCGTGGGGGGTGAGTTCTCTTGACTGCTTAGTAAGTCCATCAGTTATCAGCCTCTTAAAAAGACATGCAATAAAGTTGGTTACGCATGAGTGTCTCCACACTGGGTAGCTCATCCAGGTCCCCAGAGGAAGAAGCTGAGGTGTCCAATGGAGCCTGCGCGCGCTTGGACTGTCTCTTACCCCCTTTTCCTTTTGATACACTGGCCTTCTGTCTTGCTTTCCTTGCCTGCGCCTTTTGGATTTGCGCTTCCACAATTTCTGCATGGGTGTCATCGCGCTTTTGAACTCGCCCACTACCCTTTCTCTTCTTCCACGGCCTTTCCAGTTTGTGTTTCACTCGGATAGGATCAGGCTCTGCAAGCGGAACCACGTGTGTGTTTGCATGGACCCTTCGTAATTTTTTCATTGTTGCTTCTAACGCCGAGGGGTGGTGGGACGCCAAGATCTCCTGCTTGAAATCCTCAAAATCGTTGTCAAAGCCGTACAGTGGTTCATCAAGAGCCTGCAATGAACATAGATGAAGATTAGCTAGGAGGGACATGAACAAGTCATACATCAGGAGGACTCACTGGACCATCAGGGTTATAGGCCAGATGCCACTGGACATGGAAATCAGAAGGCTCCACATCTCCCTTCCCCTGGACCAAACATTCAATAGTGTGCGAACACGGAATGCCCAAGCCAGCCTGGAAATTACCTTTGCATTGAAGGCTGGGATCCCCAGGCTTGGTTTTCTTCATCTTGATGAACTTGTTGTACTGAGACAAGGCCAACTTGAGCGCATGACAGGAGATTTTGCAGCTGAGGGACTTGAAGGCATTTGGTAGTCCGGTTAATCCCTTCTGTAACTCGTGTGCCAGGTTCGTGTGGGCTGTGTCAAGTTGTCGGTCCACTGCTGCAGCAATTGTAATGAAAAGTGTTGCAAAGTCGCACCTAGCCGACGTCACATAGGTTTTCAGCCAGCTGTGGGCAGATTCACATCGTGACGAAGTCAGATTTCCTAGATGGGGTGTCATTCCAGCCCACGCATTCATGAACTTCTGTCGCTCGCTCCAGACGTTCTTGTACAGGTATTCGTAGACGTTAGTTCAAGTGACTAGGTACCGTGTCAGTTGAGCCCACTTTGAGTTGCAGGTGTCCTCATTGGGGGCATGTGCGACCTCATGCCAGAGCCTCATGAATTTGGCCCATTCTTCGCCATCGCCAGCAAAGGCTTGCTTGCAGTTTGTCACAATGTTCCGATCGATGTGCCACATGCACAAGTTCGCGGTTGCATTCGGAAAGTGCTTTGAGATAGCATTACGCAGTGCTGATTCCCTGTCTGTCACAAAGACCTTTGGCGCGTGGTCAGCGTCCCATATAGATCTATGGGTATCACACAGGCACCGGAGTACAGTCAGTTTATGATGAGAATAGGTGATTAGTCAAATATACCACCCACTTCAACTTATCAAGAGCCCATGAGTAGGCCTCATTCTTCTTGTTGCGCATCAAACAAAAACCAATCGAAAAACTGTGATTGGTTGCAGTTTGGCCAACCACATGCAGCAGGGGGTAGTTGTTCAGGTTCGTCTTGTAAGTGCAGTCAATGTTGACCACATGGTGGAACCTGCGAGCAAGAAGCAACGATCCTGGGTGCGCAAACCACAAGTAAAGGAGCTTGCCGTCCGTATCGTAAACGTCCTCGTGTGTCCAATTGGATTCGTTGAGGCAACGTAGGAGGTACTCGATTGGGGTGTTGCCAGCCCTCTTCTCCGCCCTCAGTGCCTGCTTTGTGTTGTATATCGTCCTGTTGGTTACAAACCTTCCCTCACTGCTAGTAAGGAGTCTAGCGATTGCCTGGGGTTGCATTCCTAGAGACGATAAGCGAGCAACCTCAGTTTGGCCTTCGAAAGAGAGCTTCTTGTGGATGACTACATGTTCCAGATCGATTGGACCATGATTGTGCTCAATCGTCTTTCGGCATCGGAGTTCCCATGGTGCATCCTTGAGTTTTACTGAAGTTGGTTTGTGGCCGGATATTTTGAAGCAGCACCCCAGTCGCTTATTCCTAGACTCTCGAAACCGGATAGCATCAACTGAGGTTTTGTCTTCCCCGGCAACTGTGCATGCAAAGTAGATGTTCTTGTCCCTCTTGGAAGCACAAACTTTCAGAGCGTAACCATGCTCGTGGGCCCATGTGGTGACAAAGTGTTTGAGATCAGTGACACATGTGAAAAGGAATTTGGGTGGTGCATCCATTGCATCTGGAAACACAAGCAGTTCAGCCAGTCTGCCTCAAGTGGGTGAATTAAGAAACTAGAAGAACTTACTGCCAACTGAATAATCATAAGATTGTACATCTTCAGATTTCATCAACACTTTATGCGGTTGATTGGCAGCGGGTAACATTGCGGGGGCCAGCGGTGAACGTCCTAAAGGATTGAGCGGGTATACTGGAAGATTGACTAGGTAAACATTAGGTCTTGGTAAGATGAAAACAAGGTGGAGAAATATTTGAAGACTCACCTTCAGCCACAGTTTGAGGGACTTGAGGGCTGAAAGTTGCAGGGGGAAACGGTTGAGGGCTGGGTGGTGCAGGGTGATACCTGCCGGGAGATGTAGGCGTGACGCTTGGGTATTTTACTGGGAGATTGTGCAGGTAAACATTAGTTCTTGGTAAGATGAAAACAAAGTGGAGAAGTATTTGAAGACTCACCTTCAGCCACAGTTTGAGGGACTTGAGGGCTGAAATTTGCTCGGGGAAATACTTGAGGGCTGGGTGATGCAGGTTGATATCCGCCGGGAGATGTAGCCATGGCCCTTGGGTATTTGACTGGGAGATTGAGTAGGTAAACATCAGTTCTTGTTAATATGAAAACAAAGTGGAGAAGTATTTGAAGACTCACCTTCAGCCACATTTTGAGGGTCTTGAGGGCTGAAAGTTCCTTGGGGAAACTGTTGAGGACTTGGTTGTGCAGGTGGCCAAATTTGAGGGCTAAATGGCGCAGAGGAGGTTATTTCCCCCAGAGATGGCTGCATATCTTGCATGACGGGTATGGAAGGGACTTGATTTGTCTGCGGCGGAGCGGTCACTGATGGTTGGCCAACGGGGAAATTGTGTGAGGTTGGCAGGCCTTGGAAGTGAGTGGGTCCAAGAGTGAATGGGTTGGCCGGGTGGGACAATGGTTGGGGTCCCGGCTGCCAGTAGTTTGAGATTTGTGGTGCTTGATGGGATTGCGGAAACGGATGGGATGGTGGGGCTTGAGTTATATGAGGTGGTGCGTAGAGGGCTGGCTGAGCCAGATAGGATGGTTGGGCTGGATCAAGCTGATAGGTAGAGGCTGGAGGTCGATTGTGATAGTGGGTGAATTGAGGCAATTGTACCTCATATGGGCGGAACACAGGCTGCGCTACTGGGTGGGCTGGGGGCCCAGGGTTTGGCTGGATTGCCAGTCTGTAGTTGTTGTCATTGAAGCTGTAGGTGGCTGGGTGGGCTGAGGGGACAGTAAGGGGCTGGGGGGCTTGGCCATATTGGTTGCTTGGGTAGCCATAGTTAGTTGCTAGGTGGCCTGATTGATTGATTGGAGCTGCAGGTTGGCCAAGCACGTGTGGATTTCCATACGCAGAGGTTTGATTTTGATACATGTTGCCAAGTGGGGCGTGCGGGTGATGGTTGGGGTCAACCTCATAGAATCCGTATGGGCGTGGAGGCTGATTGGTTGCGGAGTTGTAATCACCGGTGTGTGACATCTTTTGCTGCTGATTTGGTGATTTGTGCGGAATCTGTTTGCATTTGAATGGGAGAGTTTGTCAGCACGTGTTACTATATTTACGGTGAAAAAAAAATGGAAATAGGAAGAGATGTGTTTGAGATGGGCCACTTTTGGGGGGAATGGTGTGCGTCTGGGGCTTATACGGGGCCCTTTGAGCTGCCTGGGGGGTTTGAATGGCCCCTTTGAATGTTTTATTGCCCCTTTGGAGCATCAAAGTGGGCCTGTGGGCCCACGGGAGGTGATGGGCAGAGGCGGGCCCCTTCTTACGGCCATTGGGCCCTGTCTTTGGGCCAGTTGGGTCTTGGAGCCCTGGGCCTGTGGGCTTTTCCACAAAATTAAACCCCAAAAAAACCCTTTTTTTTTGGTTTTTTTGGGGTTTTTTCCTCATTTTTATTTCTCATTTTTTGATTTTTTTTTGTTTTTTTTTGATTTATTTTTTTTTGATTTTTTTTCTTTTTCTGACTTTTTTTTGATTTTTTTTTTTTGATTTTTTTGATTTTTTTTATTTTTTGGTTTTTTTTTTTTTTTTTTTTTTGATTTTTTTTTTTTTTTTTTTTTTTTTTTTTTTTTTCGGATTTTCAGACTCACCGCTTTGGTTGATCGAGTCGGAGAGCGGTGGGCGGGGTTTGTTGTGGTTCTGGTTGAAAAAACCAGGACCATAAGCGAGCCCCAGTCCGGAAACAAACAGACTCGGGCTCGCTCACGTAATCGAATGGCCCCTGCCATTCGATTACGTGAGCGGGGGGTGTGTATATCCCATACACATAATACATACATGTATTATGTGTATGGGGATACACACCCCCCGCTCACGTAATCGAATGGCAGGGGCCATTCGATTACGTGAGCGTGTGAGACCCGCACGCCAAACAATTGGCGTGCGGGGCCTACACGCCAATTTTCTTTGGCGTGCGGGGCCCACACGCCAAAAAAAAAAGGCGTGTGGGAACCGCACGCCATTTTTGGCGTGTGGGTCTCACACGCCCTTTTTTTTTGGCGTGTAGACCCTACACGCCAAAAAAAAAGGGCGTGTAGGCCCCGCACGCCAAAAAAAAATGGCGTGCGGGCTGGCGTTGGCGTGCGCGCTTGGCGTGCGTCTATCAACGCCCAACTTTTGAAACCAGGTAACATCACAGAGCAGACGTTTGAGGAGGTTGCGGAATGTGCGGAATTAGACAGCTGGTTTTTGGATGAATTGATTGAAATGGATGATGGAGACCATTGGTTTGAAGTCACCGTGATGGGGACTGATTTGGGGGATGCAGGACAAGACAACCTAGCCTTATCTGACCCTGAGATCATTGCCAAGATTAGATAACTGACCCCGCTGTGGTAGACATGTCTGTTCTGGAGGGAAAAATTTAAAGTTTTTTTACATATATATTTTACAACACCCCACTATCTTTTTCACCACAGTCATTTTAGTTTACATACACAGTTACAGTATGTGTCCTGTATAAAGGGTATATATCTAAATTACACCTGTATTTCTGTATAAATGAGGCTGTGTAGCAACCACAAGCCACATACAGCCTTCTGCATAGTAACCATTGGGGCAGTGCAAGCCACTCAAGCAGACTACACAGCAATACAGAAAGCTGTGCAGGTCACTTGATATAAATACATAGCACCCAGAAGGCTGTGCAAGCCACACTTGTAACTAGATCACTAGCTAAATTTGCTCATTACTACACTGCCACCCTGTATGCAGCTGTATTCTGCACAGCATTCCTTTCAGACATTGAGACAATTGGCCCACATGTCTCCAAAATAATACAAGTCACATAACCCAATGGTTAAGGACTTGTGTTTATAAAACAGGGAATAAATTGAACTAAGTAAATTATCTTAAATTTACAAGTTCAATTCCCATAAGACTCATAATATTTGTATTCATTTTATATATAGCATTTATCATTTTTAATAAACTACATAATAATAACAAATTCCAATTTAAGGAGAGATTAATATCTCTCCATTAATTTACCCTTAATATTACAACTTGGTTATTTCTCCTACAAGGAGACTATTATCTTGAATTACCCCATGTAATACAAACTCTTTGAGTTATCACATTGGGGTATCATATTGTGTAATATTTAAATGGGCTGAGATTCCTTCTTCAAAGGAAATTTCCCCCAGATTACCATACAACCCCGTACACCTTACTATCAATCAGTGAGTGGGGTTTAAATAATCCAAACCAGCCTTTTCTTTACGTTTTTCCCCCTTTCTGGACCTTTTTCCTAGTCACTGAATATTTATTCTAGTGACTAGAAGTCCTCTCCCATTTTAACGGAGCAGTTGAAGCAAAAAGCACTGTAGTATTACCTACCAGCGTTCCCTTGTTTATCCTTGGGTGCTAGCTCATACACTGTATTGTGTATCAGAGCTTTTTTCCACTGGCCTCACCGGCTATAGTGTGACCCAAGAGATATATAATAATACTTTTACAAGTATTATTACATATATATACATTCAACCCCGCGTCACATAAGAGACAGGGGCTGACAATTCCAGCTAAAAAGCCTCATTTGTAAAAGCACACCAGCTAAAACCCCTCATGTAACTAGAACACCAGCATAAATGCCTCACATTTTACTATATAAGGAGGGGCTCTCCCTTCCTCTTTCCCCATCTCATCACACCAGATCATCAGACCAGTTCCCCCCCATCTGATTAAAATTGATTACTAAAATTTAACTCTCCGCCACTTATTGAATACTGAAAACTTTGCAATATACATATCACATTCACAACCAATCCACTCTAGGAGCTTGTGCTATAATTATTCAACTACACTAGACCACTGTCTTCTTCTTCCAGCCTAGCTGGGGGTGTTGTTAGTCTTTTGCTTTCAGAGAGGCAGGGTTTTCACCCATAAATACTTCTCTACATTCAGCCAAAAGAGATGAAAACCACTTTTGGAGTCTCACACCGCTTGACCCAAAATTGACCAATTGGATTAAGCTGTTGCAGAAGCCATCAGGGAACCACACCAGGTACACAGAAGCAGACGGGGTACTCTACGACAAGGGAGGGATAGTAGTACCAGCGGACACGGCATTGCGGGCGACAATCCTCAAAAGTAGAAACGACACAAAGTCCGCAGGCCACCCAGGCAGATCCCGCATGTTAGCATTGGTACGCAGGAGTTTTGTGTGGAATGGGATGAAGAGATTTTTCAACCAGTACGTGGATGGCTGTGATTCCTGTCAAAGGGTCAAATCTAGCACCCAACGGCCACTTGGAACCTTAGAATCCCTCCCGATTCCCGCAGGCCCGTGGACAGACATTAGCTATGATTTAATCACTGATCTCCCAGAATCCCGCTCAACTGACAGTATATTGACAGTGGTAGACCAACTGACCATGATGGCGCACTTCATCCCATGCAGGAAAACCGTGAATGCGGAGCAACTAGCAGAACTGATGGCGGAACATGTATGGAAACTGCATGGAACCCCCAAAACAATTGTCTCAGACCGGGGAAGTATTTTTATCTCCCAAATCACACGTGAATTGAGCTCCCGCCTGGGAATTAGACTGCAACCCTCCACAGCGTACCACCCAAGAACAGATGGACAATCCGAAATAGCCAACAAGGCGGTGGAGAAATACCTGCGGCACTTTGTTTACTACCAACAAAACAATTGGGCCCCGCTCCTCCCCATGGCCAAATCTGCTTACAACAATAATGACCACACATCAACAGGAGTTTCCCCATTCAAAGCCAACTATGGATTCAACCCGGCATACAGCGGAACCCCCTCTACAGAATAATGCATTCCTGCGGTGGAAGACCAACTCCGCAACCTTGCGGAGGTTCAAGATGAACTCAAGTATTGCTTGGAAGAGGCGCAAGAGACAATGAAAGACCAATTGGACAAGAAAACAAGGGAGACACCGGAATGGGACGTAGGGGACAAAGTATGGCTAGAAGGCCGCAACATTTCACCAACCCGCCCAAGCCCAAAATTGGAACATAGATGGCTGGGACCTTTTTCTATCTGTAACAGAATCTCAAAATCCGTGTATAAGCTGACACTCCCTATATCCATGAAGGGGGTACATCCTGTATTTCATGTGTCAATACTCCGCAAACACAGACCCAACAAAATTGCGGGACGGCGGAAGGAGGACCCAGAGCCAATTACGGTGGACAGCGGGGACAAGTGGGAGGTCAAAGAGGTACTGGACTGTAGAACGCAAGGCAGAAAGACTCAATACCTGGTTAGCTGGAAGGGATTTGGAGCGGAAGAGAATTCATGGGAACCGGCGGAAAACTTGAAGAATTGCGAGGAACTGGTAGCAGGATTTAATTCAAGATTTCCAAATGCGGCAACTACTCATCGGCAGACGCGGAGAAGGAAGTGAGGGACGGAATTGATAAGAGGTGGAAATTTGTTTTATGGTATTAGACAATGAGTGGAGGATTAAGCATTAAAAGGGGGATAATGTCATGAGCCGTGTTGCGGGCCCGCCCGCACCAGAGCCCGCACCACATGTAGATATTCTATCACGTAAATGTCACAGACAGGCTCCTATATAGTCTGTCAGGACAAGGATCCGCATCCCTTCCTCATCCTGCAATCTACATTATAGGATCCCAAAACCCCAGAAACCCCAGAACCACAGTGCCTTCCTCTCCCCAGATCAGACCATAACAGTGGGTGACAGATTAACTGTTGATGCCAGAGAGGTTTAAGGATTTGACTGCTTTGCGGCCGTTCTGGGTGTAATGGGTTCCACATCAGACATCTGACTGTTTGCATTCAGGCACTTGTTTTTGGATGTGAATGCAAATGCATCAGTATTTGGAGGCTTCAAGATGGAGATCTTGGGGTTTTCCTCCTGAAATTAAATTCATTAATTGGTAAGTCATCCTACTTTGAAAGACATGAAGCACAGGGCTGGCTATTGATCTTGCCCATAAAATCAGATGATCCATTGTCAGCTTAATTTACTCTTGGGTTTTTGCTTGGGTTGATGAACACTGGAGCCTTGGCTGACCCAAATAAATCCTCACACGGCTCATGAGCTGCACTCAGCTTGGGCATGTTCCACATGATAGTTGTTGATGAAACTGCACCCGCAGAGGGCTCATCTTCTTGGTCTTCCTCCTTGGCCAGTTTTTTCCTCTTGGGGATTTCAGAATCTACAGTTTCTATCATTAATAGAAAGATTTATGTGTAATGGAACCAAGAGGGAAACAAAAAACTGATATTGGGCTCATCTGAGCTGAAAGTTTTGGATGCTTCTGGATCATACTAATTGTGAAAATTCTTCCTTTTAAAGGCCCTTTACATTCCTCAAGGAACTCCAAAAGATATTTTTTATCCTCCAAAAGAGCTTTGTTCTTATTAACTTGTCCATAATGCTAATGACTTTGATTGCTTTCATCTTGAAGGCATTCAGATTTTTGACATCTGGTTGCCATTCAAATTTCAATTTCCTGGGATCAGATGCAAGAGATCAGAACCTTTCCTTGTGAGTGTTAGTGCTAGCCTTCTGTTTTTTCTGACAAGGCTTAGTTGGTTTCTCTTCTGGGACTGACTGAAAGTAAAAGTTTGTATTCAAGTGATATCTTGACTTTTTTTGTTGTTGTTGTCATTGTCTTCCTCTCCATGTTGCTGATCTTGAGAAAAAGGGGTAAGTTGCTTGCCGTGTTGCAGATCTTGAGTCCAAGGAGTCACAGCTGGGGGTTTGATTGGATTGATTGGAGGGTTTATGGCTGAGCAGTCAAGAGAGCCACACCATCTTGTTGGATATTCTTGGTCACCCATTGATTGATCACAGGTAATGATGGAAGGTTGTAATGGCTTTAATAGCCCAATGGGTCATCTGAAGAGTCTGGATCTCAATGGACCAACTATTAAAGCTCTAGCTAACAAACAAAAGATCTAAATTTACTCACCATCAATGTTGAAATTATATATTGGACATTGTCAGGAGATTATTGCTGGTGGTGTCGTTTGGTGTCCTTTTTCTCCTCCGGTGTCTCTCAGCGTGAGTGAGTGTATTGCAATATTGCAAATATTTATGTGGATGGTGCCCCTTCCACCCAGCCGGTTACACTACGATTTGGGGTCGGGTAAGAAAAAAGTTTTCAACCCCCCCCCCCCCCCCGCACCTCCCCCGCAACCCCCCCTGAAATTCTACACCCTTTTGTCCACAATTATCTTGAATACACAACTCAAAAGAAAAACCTTACCGTATTCCATCAAGATGCGATTAATTAATTTTGAAATTAAACAAGTGTTTACAAAATGTATATATCACTTAAACATATGTATGTATATATATATTAAACTTATTTCGAAAGACATATAGCACCTGACGACAACCAAAGATCTAATCTATATCTAAATAAGTATGAATGATTACACAAGCCGAGAACAAGTCCATACCTAAGAAAGAAAGAAAGAAAAAGATGTGTAAATAAAAGGATGAGGAGGAAGAGAGGAGAGTTTAATGATTAAATAGGGATCTAGATTGACGAGGAAGATGAAAAGTATGGGTACGATTTAGATGCTGAACAAGATGAGTGAATCGATGGCAATCTTTCCAGATGAGAGATTGATGGAGCCGAAGAGGAGAAGAGGAGGAGGAGGAGATGGAAGGAGGGAGGAGCAGACGACCGGTTCCTCGCATCTTTTTCTCCTTACGATGATCCTCTCCGATTCCTTGCTCGATGATATGTCTTCGAAGATGGTAGAGCACCATATCT
The DNA here is from genome assembly GCA_007896445.1 of Puccinia hordei. Lineage (NCBI taxonomy): Eukaryota > Fungi > Basidiomycota > Pucciniomycetes > Pucciniales > Pucciniaceae > Puccinia > Puccinia hordei. The sequence goes on from RDRW01000501.1 coordinate 25,351, forward strand.
CCATACACTTTTGAAGATGGAGAGAGGAAAGTGTTTGTTGTTGTTGTTGTCAGATGGGTTTTTGAGTGAGTACAACGAGGGGGAAAGAGAGAGAAAGAGACATACGCCATTGGGTAGCGCCTCGTCCGAAATGAACCAGGTCGATGAGCTCGTCCAGGAGTTGACGGGAGATCCAGTTCCAATCGAGGATATCGATCAGTACTCTATCCCGAGCTTTCCTGGAAGCCCGTTGGATGGAGTTGAAGTCGAGGATGAGTTTGAGGTTGAGTTGATCGATCTGACGAACGCGTTTGCGAGACATGGCATTATCTTTGGCGAGTGTGAGGGAGGAGTCGGGCATGGTTCGGTAGACGAACCGGGTGGATTTCGAGGATAGAGTATCGTTGAAGGTGTGGAAGATAAGCTTGTCGAGAAACTTCTTGAATCGGGTCGAATGGCGTTCGATCTCGGATTGGCTTAGGAAATCTTGACCGGTAACTTGGAGTTTGGTCATGATACCCTTGGTCCGATTGAGGTTGATCTGATGATCTTGAAGGTTAGAGAGAAACACGAGGTCCCAGAGGCCGGAGTTAAAGACGACCATATCGGGCGACGAGCTGATCAGATTAGTATTTCGGATCAATGGTTCATAAAACTTCTCGAACCGACCCTCAAAGAGTTGGGGTGGGTCTTCTCCTGCATGGAAGAAGCTGGTACTGGGTTGGTCGATATCGACACTCATGAGGAACCAGTTAGCGACGGTGAAACCTAGGCTGGGATGAACGCCGAGGCCTATCCGATGGGATTGGTGGGAGGGTGAATCGATCTCAGGGGTGTCCTCAGGCATCAAGAACTTGTGATACTGCGGACCAAAGGTTTCCTGTGCGAGATGGTAGACCTCGTTCCGGTCGAGTGAATCGCCGATAAAGATCACCGTTCGGTTCCGTAGGAACTCCAGCTCGGGTGCGTTCGGATTTGCCAGGAGTTGGGATGACAGTGTGGGTACGATGAAGGGAGCTTGACCTTCGATGCCATTCGGACGGGCCAGTCTACCTCTTGCACTCGGGTTGTTGGCAATCCATGTTACGCTACTGATCGGTCCCTCCGGTAGTTCCGAGCGTTCCACATATCCTGGTAATCGATACGGATCATAACAATACTCTGGTAGCTCGCCCATCGCGTTTAAAGCATTTTGGGCTGGGGCCCATTGCTGCCAATACTCATCAATCCTGTGATCAGTGAACCAAAAGAAAGAAAGAAGCAAGCAAGCAAATCAGCAAGTGAGAGAGACTGTTTGGAGGCAATGAACCAAGGGGAAGGAGCCACACATACCCGAATCCGATCGGAACATCCAGATAAGAGAATGTGAGGAAGAGGAAGATGAAGAAGCCTGTGAAGATAAGCAGGACTTTCGAGCGACGGACGATGGATTTGAGCAGGTCGATCGACGGACGCGTTGAGGATGGAGAGAGCGGATGACCCTTCAAGGAAGCCAGGATGACAGAGTGTCGGAGAGGGCAGTACTGCACTCTGAATCAGTTGAAGTCTGAAGGGTAGATGGTTTGAGGAGATTCGAAAGCGAGTTTTGGTGTGATCAATGAGAAGATCGACAAGAGCACATCGAGGTGTTAGTTATTTATCTTGTAGGGTTCAGCTTATGACGTAGCTTCTCCCCTATGTAGCCAGCGTGTCGGAATGGAGTGCATAAAGCCAGGGATAGGTCTCATCATGACTTTTGGTACGATGGATATAGAATTCCTAGGGTTCCACAACCACAACATAGACACTTTTTAGCACTTCAACTTAACAAAGACTGAAATCCAACGAGAACGAGCACATACGGATTAAAAGAATTGACCATTAGATGCCGATTTATTGAAGGGCAGGGAGAAGGAGAAAGGACGAAGATATACATATAGAGACTGCAACTAGGCGTGCCAAAAAAAATAAAAAAATGATAGACGATCCAAAGACAAACAATGATAGCTTGACGGACAAAATCCTTCCATAAAGAGACAATTACAAGCGAAGGAAAAAAGAAAGAGAACAATCCGTCCTGTAAATATAACTAAATGTACAGCAACAAACGTCGGGGTAGAGACTTAAATGATCAGAACGACCATGAAAAACACAACAAAACTACATATAATCGGGAAAGTGGGTAAGAAGTTTGATTCTTGTTTTTGAAGTGTTATGGCATAGGTCTTTGGCTCCCTTGACTTGGGGAAAAGGTACATGTCTTTGTAGAGTTGAGAAGAGAGGGTGGAAGGCTGGATAGAATAGATAAATAGTTGATTCTTGAAGCTAACTCATTATGATGTCTGGGCTGATCCAGCTAGCGGTGCCTTTGATGATCGATTCTCTAGATGATAGAAAGACGAGAGAAATCATAACTTAACAGTCAATCAGTTAAGCAAAAATAAAAATAAATAAACGGAGGTCAAGAGGCTCCAAACTGATAATCACCTTATTGATACCACCTAGGAGGGCTTTGATCAGGAATTGTGTGGTCACACCACCTTGATAAGGTGTCGTATCCTGTACAAAAAGTTTCTCAAGTCATCATTAGTCTTGAGGTCTCAAGGGGGGAACAGGAGAGGACAGAACTGACGACAATATCTCGTCGTCTAGCCGAGTCGGCCTTAAGTTCGTCGTCAAGAGATTTCAAAAAACTTGGTCGCGTTTCGGTCGTTTCCAATTTGGATGAATTGGACGCCGAGTTGGTTGAGTGGGAAGTGACCTTGTTCGAGGCGATCGGCAAAACCGGCCAGAGCATATGCCAACGTGTCCGGATCATCGGCCTCGCCATCAGTGATCACGATCAGGTTCAGGGGCTTGATGGGCGGCAGTCGACTTGCTTTCCCGACTTCTAATCGATCAAGACTATCACAACACACAACATCTTGAATCAGTCTGAGTATTCTTCTTCCGCAGGAGGTTTCGTCAAGGGACTACTCAACTAGATGCCTAGTAGCTCTTCAACCCTTACATCTGTCGGTGTGCTGGGTCCAATCGGCTGGACTCTTTTAAACAGGTTGGTCACTTCGGCCGCTGAGGTGGCATTACGTAGATGTTCGATCGAACTATATAAACCATCAGAAATTAGCCGGGGTTCATAGCAGGAGTTTTGAAAACAAAACAAAAAAGTTGGCTCACTTCATAAAATAGACATCAATGCCATCTGTTTAGATGAAAAGGTGATGGTCAATGTTGAGAACAAGTGTCACAAGAGTGAGGAGATAAACGACGGACCATTGTCGTAGCGGACGAGGGTATCGGCTAAACCAGCGACGGCGACAGCGGCTTCGTTCCAACGGTTCTGCTGATTCATCGAGGCACTGTCATCGATCAAAAGCACGGTATCATATCTGGCCAAGATCGCGAGGGGATCTTCGCCAGAGGTGTGGGGCACATGAGGAACAGAGTGATGTGGGTTGCTCTGTTGATTGAGTGCACTGTTCAAGGCCGAGGCAGCGCCGAGTCCGACGATTAAGCTTCCCAGACCACGTTGGGCTGGTTGGCCGTCTTGAGCACCTGAGGCGGTGGTATATCGATTAGGACGGATAGATAACGATTGGGAGGATCTTCCGAGGCGGGTTTGGCTGCCCGGTTGCGTTGGATTGAGTGGTTGTTGGTACTGGTGCTGCTGCTGCTGCTGATGGTGGTTCAAGTTTGCTTGAAGGCTGGGATGAAAGGTATGACGGCGACGGTCCGATTGTTGATCGATTGTGCTATAAGCTGGTGGTGGAGCATTCATCTTGCTGTTGAAAAGCTTCCTATATTTTAATAGTTATGTCGTCCAATTATTTAGGTTCTGGTTATCTTTCCGTTCTGCTCGTGACCGCTGGGAACTCGGGGCAGGTGGGTTTTTTATACTTGTGCCGTTCCAGCGGTGCTCCCCCCGTGCGCTGTACCGGGAATACACTGCTTTTCTACATATGTACATACATATATGCATACACAAACTGTGCTGAGATCTCACCTGACTCTGCACAGCCACCATAGCCCTACTTTCCCACCCTTCTGCTGACCACGCCCAGTTATACGGTTCCACACTTTAGAAAAAACGACACGACGAGGTCATACTACATATTCTTAGATGAAGCTCGGCTTGAAGGGTGTGTGTACACCACGGCTGCAAGAGAACTTCTCGAAGAGGTTTTTGAAACCGATTTCAGAAGTTTTCAATATTACAATAGGCGCGAGACGTCGAGCCCCCGCGTAAACTGATTTGAGAAGTTTCTCTAAACTTCTTCAAACCTGTTGTCAAAACTGTTGGGATTTCACCTTCAGGACTTAGGCAAGAGAAAGGGGGAAAATCTTAAGGGAACTGATTGGAACAAGGATCTTGAAGAAGTAGTGGTATTTTGGGGCTCAGACTTGATGGTTTTATTTCTTCTAGTACACAAGCCAGATTAAGTATTCTAGTGCGAGAGTGACTAAAAAGTGGTTGAGCTAATTAATGTAATATAAACATATGCTAATAAAAAATTAACGTATGGAAGGTGGCATAGTAACTTGTCAATGGAACAAGAGAGCATTGTAACTTAACAATGTATTTTAATGGTATTATAACTTAGTAATGGAAGACATCAACTATTCATTGATGGAATATTAACTGTAGAAGATCACACTTAGTGATGGAAAACAATAACTTTAATTAGGGATAATCAATTTGTATGGGTTTAATTTAAAAAGAAAGAAATTTGGGCAAAGATGTGACCAGAATTCTGAAAAAACCCACACATAAACAGATTGTATACCTAAAAAAGGTTTACATTTGGTTTGACCTATGTACACTTATAAGTTTTGTCAAACGTTATGAAAACCTAGTGAAATGTTATGAAGAACATGATCTGTTCAGCCTTTTGTTTCTAATACCCGGGTAGTTTATAAATAATGTTTGGGATCAGCGGGCAAACATTTTTTGGTTTGGGGAATGTTTGAATCAATCCCAGTGGCATTGGTGCCGCAAGTGCAGATTGCCTGCAATCAGCCAGATTATTGAATGAAAAGATGTTTTTGAGGCTGCTTTGGTAAGGAATAGCTCCATCAATTCAAACATCCTGAGCCCTCCCAGATATATTAGCCACCAGTTTCAACAACTATCAAATTATGAGGTTAATTTTTCCAGGAGCGAAGCAGTATGATCATAAAAACCAAAGATACTTCCAAGCTTCACTAGAAATCAGATCCCTCCCTTGGTCCCAAGGGCCATGGGATACAACCCTCACTTTTCTGGGAATGTGCAGATCAAACCAACTATCCATGGGCATAGAGGAGTACCTAAAGCATTTTGATTCATACCACAACCCCTGAGGAGAAAATTCCACACATTTATCATCAGGGGTGTTCAAGCTGTCAATCTTGATGAGAATAATGTGATAAAAGATGGAAAATTTGTCTTGGTAAATCAAACTTATCATAATACATTAATTCCTATGTATGGTGTGATACTCCCCACTGACAAGTATGAATTTTGCACAAACAGTCCATGGACCCAGAGGTTCCTGATGAAATAATTGGGTGTATCACCACAGGAGTTTGCTCAGCACTTGCATGCAAGTGCCATCACCCCTCTCTTTAGGAACCCTGTAAGATCTCTTGCAGAAGTTATGCACAATTTTGTGCTGAATTTTTGCTGAAGTTTGGCTGAATTGATGCTGAATCTTTCTGAATTTGTGTTGAATATGGGTTCATATCAGCCTGATAATCACCCCAACTGGAATATTTTCATTATTTTAAATTTCCCACAACCCATGTACAACTGCATTGCAAAGAAATCTCAACGTCTTGGAACAAAACAGATTTTTCTTGATGTAATAATATATTTTCATTGATCAAGTGCTTGTTGTGTCTTCCACAGGGCTCAAAATTGGTTTTCATCTATGGAAAACTGAACTTTTGGCTTGGTAGATGTACATTTCTTATGAAATTGCACAAATTAAATGAATCATCTTTCTGTTTTCATCACTCAAGATACTTATAGGTGTGCGGAAAAAAATTAATATAGTGGATAATTATATCTTGTTTATTGATTGATGCTATAAGCATCACATCTTTAGAGATAAAAAATGATTACCTTATGAACTGAGCTAGCTTCAATCACTGACTAACCCCTTTATGTTTGTTTTTTGCAACAAATGATTAAAAAGTCCTAAATCACCCACTGTAACCTGTGATCTGGCAGGTGGCAGATAGGCATCCAGGCATTCTCAAATACAATTTTTTTAGGGAATTTTCCAATTTTTTTCATGAGTGTTGGAGTTCAAGTCCAAGTTCAGGGGAGTCCCAAATTATACAGGTGTTTGTAATCACTTCATAAAATCCCCACACAAGAATGTGTGTACATATAGGTGAAAATAATATTTAACATTTTTACATATTTCACCTGATATTCTGGTGTTATGTGGGCACTCAGCTCAGCATCACTTCGCTGTGTGGTAATATAGTTTTGACACAAACTTACGTGCGTACAGTTGTGTGACAAATTCTTCCAGCTATTGCCTTGGAAAATGCAGACAAAATGTAAACCAGATTAAAACTATGATTTAAGACAAACTGGCATATTTTTGGCAAGGATAATACCTTGGCCCAGGGGGACCAAGCTCAAGCACCATTGATAATTACTCTGTCACCTCCCATACTTCCTTTTGAATTCTGTGTGCGCTAAAAATCATAAAAACAATGTATCAGAGAAAATTATAGGGTATGGGTTTACACAGAGGTTCAAAATCATCATGGTCAAAAAATTCTTATCTTTGGTCAGAACTATGGATCAAGTCCACCTGATCATAAAGTTGGGCTGGGTTTCAACATGGTTATGGTGTACATTATACAGTTACATTACGCAAAACATCTGGAATGATTCCAGGTAACATCAGTAGAGATTGTGCATCACATCACCTTGGTTGTTGAACCAAGATCAGACCAAATTCAAACCAACTTCAAACCAGTATCTAGAAAGGATCAGACCAAACCTTGGCATGAGTTGGACGAAGGCACTTGCAAACAGTTGCTGAGCAAACATCCGTGGTGTATGGAATCAATTTTTAAAGTTGGAAAAACCCAGTTCTACGCAAACCTTTCTAGGTACACAAAAACTGGCACCCAGTCAGAGAATAACATGACAGTTATAGTTAAGGAGACACATTCTTATTATTTCCCAGCACTTGTGCAGCCCTTCTAACCATTAAAGTCACTTTTAGGTAATTGAAAATCTTGATAACATATATATCACTGCCAGCATAATTGCCTAGGTTGAGTTCATCCCAGTTAACCTAGGGTGCAACCAACTGATTTAAAGTAGGTTGACCTCAACCAATGAAACAGAAAGCCAAGGGTCCTTTGGGTTGATATCAACCAAGTTGAAATTGGTTGATTACATCCAAGTTAAACTGGGATAACTTCATCCTAGGCAATTATTCTGGCAGTGAATGTTAATCATACACCACACACAGCATTATATGTACGATCAATTTTAAGCATAATTTCTTTGAAGATCAATGCCCAGTTAGCAACAAAAATATTTCACTAACTGGCCAGAAATAAAGGAATCTTTCACATCAATTACATAGAGCACAATGGTATTAATAATTTCCTCCTGAATGCAGCTTCCCATCATGTACCATATTTGCACTGCAAGCATTCAGATAACCCACAAATGATATCTTGGCCTGTACCACTTGAATCAATGAATGTTGAATTGAAAAATGGGCTGAAAGTATGGGAAATGGAACAGAATGGCAACACCCAAATTGTATGAATTTTTGAAGTACCTACACTCCTCCTTTGCTGAAATCTTCAATTGGTGTTGTTATTTGACATGCATCAAGTTTTTCTAGCTCAAACTCCTTGGAAAGTTTTTACTTGATCTATGACATATTTCATTGGGTGTTGATAAACGCATGCCCCTGGCGCACACCAAGTGCTATTGGTGTGTTTTGAAGCCCCCGCCAGCCCATATTGGTGGTTTTGGCGGGCACGCCAATGCCTGTTGGCGTGTTTCCAGGCACGCCAATGGGTGGCACACCAAATGCCAATGCGTTGGCGTGCGTGTGAAAAACACCAATGGCAATTGGCATGCTTTAAAAGCACACCAATTGACATTGGTGTGCTTCTTGGCAGCCCACACGCACACCAATGGATATGCGGGTGGGGCCACACGCCCTGGCCTATGGCCTATGGGAGACTTACAGTCTCCCATAGGCCATGGCCTATGAGTAGAAGGAGTTTTAGACCCTCCATTTGAAGCTTGTACACTATAGAGGAAGGAATATTTATTATTCAACTGATAACATATCAGCCCAGTGATAGTACCTGGCCTGTTTATAGACATTAAGCCATAGTTTCATAGACATAGCTAAAATACAAAAATATTTAAACCAACATCCCAGATATAGAATATAAAGAACTTTTTACGATATGATTGCTAATGAAAACCAGACTAAAAATAGAAGAGTGTCAATACAAATTAAGAAAGAGGAAATTTAAGAGATATGATGATGAAAGAGGAATATTTCCCACAAGCAAATGAAACTAGTAAATGATAGAGAAATGAGGACTTATTTTTAAAGAAGCTAATGAGGTTCTGAAGGGAAGAAAGAGAGAAATGAAAAGAAGTTTAAGTAAGGTTAATTCATCAACAAGCAAAAGAGAAGAAAGGAGAACATGAGGAAGAGAGAAAAAGAGACAAACAGAGCAATAATGAAATATTGTACTATAATAATAAATCAAGATGAGATCTTGATACCCGGAGTACTCAATCTTGAGAAATGAGAATCAACGAAAAGAATGAGTGTTGTTGTTGTGAGTTGCAGTTCTGAGGGAGTTTTCACTTTACTTATTGAGACCGGTAAAATTTGACTTTGGAGATGGAGATCTTGAGTCAGAACGGAATGTTGTTGAGTCTTGAGGAAGGCTTGACGATTGGATGATTGATTTTGCTGAGGATTTTAATAATGAGGTATAGAACCCTAACCGGTTGAGATTGCTAACTTTTGAAGCATGTCTGGTGTATATGCTTCAATTCAAGTGAGGTTCGACTGAAAACTCAACAGCCCTGCTTGCTTGATGATGAAGAACCGTTGAAGTAGGCAATGAGTGATGAAACTTAAAATTAAGATGTTGCATAATTTACAGACTGTCATGCTTTGAAATCTTGAACCACCCAAGCTGAGCTTGAACCTGAAAAGTCTATGAAAATGGATTGAATGGTCTGTTATCTTTGAGATTATCTAGATGTCATACCCATTTTATGACAGTACCCCCTGGGTAAGAGGTGCTATGTCCCAAAGCACCAGATAGACTGATGGATGAAGAACACCCTGCTTCAACAGGAAGAAGTGTCTATGCTTCAAGCTTCAAAGTTTGAAGAAGAGGAGCTTCAAGCTTTGAGACACTTGAGATGGAAGCTCAAAGGGTTACAGGTTCCTCAATTCCTGATTCCCTTCCACCACTAGGTCATGGAAACCTGCAATTCACTGGGTTGAATGATCCAGGAATTAAACCCATGGTGGTTGAATCTTTTGTCCTGTCATGCTTCAAAATCTTGAACCACCAAGGCTGAGCTTGAACCTACAACAACAGATTGAATGGTCTGTTATCTTCAACATTATCTAAATGTCATGCCCATTGTATGACACAGGCCAAAAGCAGGAGGAATAATAATAAAGACACAATAAACAAAGCAGAACATCCCTAATAGAAATTGGATTCTCCATGATGGGGATCCCTAATAGAAATTGGATTCTCCATGATGGGGAATCATTTCCACACTCTAAGAAGAGACAAACAGAGCCTTTAGAAAAAAATAAAAAGCACCAGACTTGAGTGATCACCTTACCCTTTTTTGCCTTCAAAACACAATCTTCATCCAATATATTCCAACTAGACATTTTGTCAAACAAATGATCTTCATCCAACCTTGAACTAGAAATTTGAAGATGTATGATTACTATTCATTTGTATCTACGCGCTGTACGGCCTTTGCGTAGGAAAGCTATGACACGTGTTGACCTCAGTACACCGGTAAATGTTTTCAGTACTAAGTTTTTTGTACCTGCCAGGACTTCAAAAAAGGTGTGTAAATACCAACGGTACTTCTACAAGTTACGCTAATGCCTTGAAGACGCATAACTTTGCCATAAAACACTTGATCGGGGAAACAGGTGCGGTTCTCGACCATGGACACCTCCATATGATTGTTGAATCGCCTGGCCTAGTGGTTGCCGCTTTTGATTCATCGGGGTTGGAACTCAAATACAAGTTAAGTATCAAGTGCAGTCAGACCATTTTTACCTCAATGTTTCCGCTGTCCGAGCATGCCCAAGTATAATAATGTTTGACCAATCAACGGCTGTCCATAGGCGCTTGTCCAAGGCCAGAAAAGTTTATACCTTCCGCCCCAGGGATGGCAAGGGTGTTTTGGATTCGAATTCGCCCTTATCTTTTTGGAGTGCTGAGCCAGTGTGTCGAAGGGATAAATACTAACCAAGTCAAAGTTACATTTGAAAGTCAGCCAAGCCTCACTAACTTGATCAGATTCGCTCAGGCATTACAATAGTTCTCTTCACATCGATTACCTTGCCTATATAAAAAACATCTCCATCCTCTCGAAGTGTATTCTTTCTTTAAGATCACTCTTTGACTTGACTTGCTCAATCAGAATTAGAATAATCGTACTTGACACATCTGCGGTCTTAGTATTGACGCTGCTACAGACTCTCACCCGGAAAAAACTCCATAAAACCTCTCCGTGACTAGTTTCTTTGAATCTTCTGATTAAATTCAATCATCAGTTTAGACCATCATGCCTCAAGGGTCTTCGCGCGCGATTCCAAATTATGTTTTTCTACCTGGGGGAACGAATCCCATCCACACTCAACCAAATTATGTCGTTCAGAAAGCAAGTCGGGGCAGTAGTTCACAACATAGAAGCCAAGACGACAACCTCAATCGGACCACTCAAAAAATATCTCAAAATAATACACAACGATCTCGAAATTTTGTCGATGGCCTGCTACTAGATGGTTGCAAATCTGCTCGCAATTGCCTTGATTCTTTAGGTTCTTTGAATCTACCCCAGCCAATCTTATCTGGAATAAATCAAATAAGCAACTCTTTGAACAAAAACTGTATCAAACCGAGTACTACCCCTCTGACCAGTGGCAGTACTACCCATCATCGCTATGGCCAGCCGAATCAAACGACCAACGATGGTTAAAAGGAAGTGATAATTTGCCAGTTAAACGCATGAGTTCCACAAGCGAGAACTTGCTAGCAACACTTTCCAGATATCATACAATCTTTTTGGTCGATGACAGTGCGTCAATGAGCGTGGACGGCTTGTGGAAGAAGGCTCGAGATGCTTTGAGTGCAGTGGCTGCTATGCCGTCAAACATACCCAGGTCCACAACTTTCTCCTTCATGACTTTATCTAAAGACGGGTCCATATCCATAAACTATTTAACCTCTTCAGTCCAATTGACTTTTGATATCCTTGTCCCCTCTCCCTTAATATGCAGAAGGTATTGATATCTATTTCTAAAGTGAGTACAGGAAACGTTTACGGTTTATTGAGATAAGTATTTATCAAGAAAAAAGTACTCGAAAATAAACCGCCTGATTCCTAACTCTTCTTTAAAAAAGTACAAACACTCATCTTAGAAATGCAAGGAATCCACTGGAGATAAAACAATTGTTTCATGAGGTTCGTGCGAAACGGCGCCTGTACGCCAATTGAGGCCCGCATAGACGCACTAGTCAGCTACTCAGTAAGTTCTCATGTGTCATATCATCAAAGATTGTCCCTGCCTGAGTATTAGTATCAGTGTTCAATTGCTTACATTTCTTTTCCAAATTAAAATGCGTGATTTGTTCTTAACTGAAGCTTTAGATCAATTGGAATCCTTAAGAGCTCAAAGGCTTACCTCCGATTAAAGCCATTACAATCTGTTCTGATCACTGACGAGTAGTAACAGATGATCCAAGAAACTTTGACCCAAACGATTTGAATATTGTCAATCGATTGGAAGAGGGTAAATTTCCACTGAACGAGGTCGGCATTCAGTTTATACAAATAGGATCTAGCGCGTTAGTGGCTATTTATTCACTTATTTTGTGAGCTGCTGTATTAATGTTGACAAGTTGCATTTTTTTTTTGGCTCAGAGAGGCAACTAGGCTCCTTAGAAACTTTGGATGATGACTTGAAAAGAATCTATGGGGGGTGAAAAAGGGACATTGTGGTAAGTAATCATGTGAATGCCCAAAAAGAAATATATATGTTTCCTTTTTTCAGGACCTTGGACTTACCTGAAACTTGTAAACATAAACATATCGGATACTATCCATATAAGGTAAAATTGACTGGAGATTTTGTAATTAATGCCTATTAGGAGGAATTTAATAGAGTAAGCTGTATTTGTCTTAACTGAAAATACTGGGGAGCTGAGCTTAGGGATAATTCATTATAAAAAAAACCGAGGATTGACAAAAGAAGCTAGTTCTCACTTCAACAAACACAAGAAAAAACGAAGCCACATAGTTTCATATACAAAAAAATAAAGCAACTTAAAATTGTTTAAAACATGCTTTTATCCAGACATCTGCACAAATTACATGACTATTTATCAAAGCAGAATTTCATTGGTGGCTTTGAAAATTTAAAATATAGAATAAAAAACGCATATGTTATGGAGAATTGAATCCTTTAAGTTTTTTTGGCAACACCCAGGAAAAAATCTATGACACTTATTAAGTGACATAGCAAAGTAAAGAGGCCCCTTTGTAATTTTTGATTCACTTGTATACAAGTGAACATATAGTTCCAGGTGCAAGAGATTCTAATATAAGTTATAATATATATTTCTAACTGAAAAAAGAGGGTTTTTATTCCAGTATTCCACCATGATGCATGGCAGTATTTTGTCATCTGTCATTGATTTATAGCAGCATTAATCTGCCCTATTATTGCAGTATTTGTGCATCATTATGGCCATATTCTTCCGTAATTTATGGCAGTTATTCTTCCATAATAGGGGGGGGATCAAAACATGGCCAAAATCCACTCTTGAAACCAGTCAATTATCCACAAAGGAAAGCAAAATTATTTGGGCTCTAAAAGG
>RDRW01000502.1:0-229764 GCA_007896445.1 Puccinia hordei
TGAAACAAACAAGTGAAAAAGTATATTTCAAGTACTGAGTTTAGGATTTATTGGTATACCCATACCATTCGATGGAACAGAAACAGAATCTCATGTGTTTAAATTAAATTTTAGAGGATAATTGATGATAATTGATGGATATAATTTTAAGTATGAAGAAAATAAAAATTTAATCAAGGATCAAATTGTAGATCCAGTAGAACTCTTTAATTCAATTTTTCACAAATCCCTTTTATTACTCATATAAATGTGTGGTGCTTTTTTTCTCCAAGAAAGCTTGAAATTTTAGAGAAGACTTTTTTTAAAATCCTGTTTAGGTTTACATTGCATGTATTTAAATTTCATTCCCATAAAAATCCATCAAAATAAACTGCTTCTCATTGGCGGTCATATGGGAAATTGGGTGGGCTTCTAACGAACCTCTCATTTCTTTTAGTGTTTTGCCATGAGGATCAAGGGACAATTTCCGGATTCATATTGTTCAATTTTATCTGTGACACTATTGCAAATTATTTTCGATTTCATTGCAGAGTATTTTCTTTCATTTCGAGCTGTAAAAAATAACATCTCTGAAATCTAAAAGGTCCTCTCCTGATTTAAGTAAATCGTTTCCTAAGGCCAAAGAATCCCTTTTGGCAGTTTTCTTAAGATTCATTTTTACCACAAAAGAAATCTGCCTCATATATTTGGTCAGTCTTAATATTTTAATAATGCTCCAGTGTCAATCCAATAGAAAAAAAGCTGATAAACTATAAACTACTTGAGTGTCAGAAAAGAAATGGCTCCACCGGGACTCGAACCCGGGCAAGGCTAACTCTAGGAGCCTACTCTACCACTAAGCTACAAAGCCGCTAGCAGCCAGATTCAAAGTCTGACATGCTGCCGGAATCTGGATGCTCTTTGGCTCCAGACCCCACCGGTGTGCTCATTCTCCTGCAGGTACGCACGGCTCTTGAGCTCGAGAATGTAAATCTATCAGAAAAGAAATGGCTCCACCGGGACTCGAACCCGGGCAAGGCTAACTCTAGGAGCCTACTCTACCACTAAGCTACGAAGCCGCTAGCATCCAGATTCAAAGTCTGACATTGAGTAGCCAATGTTTTTCTGTAAGGTGCTTTTGATCTGAATGATTGAAAATCTATTCATTCAATTTTAAAATCTTGTTCATATTGTTTTTCAAAATCCTCTGAGCAAGATGGTATGGTACTTCTCACCTGGAAAATTTCAAGTACTGATTTCAGGGATATTCTTGTGAAAAACTCACCTTGCGGATTTCAAATAAGATTGCATAATCAGAAATCACCAGCACTACATAAAAACTTAAACCTCACAGCCCCCTCCCTAGCACAGCAGACATCTTGACAAGATCATTGGAACCTGGAAAGTTTCATGACAACCAAACAGCTCACCAGAAGACACACGGTGGGCAGAGATCATGGGATGCTTGACTTTGAGACCATATTCCAACTGGGATGCCAATCCACAAAACCAGATGCCCTCTCCGCAGACCGGGCCTTTCCCCAGCACCAGGCGAGAAGCTGAAATTTGGCCAACTTCTGAAACCTGGTAACGTCACCAAGCGGACTTTTGAGGTGGCTGCAGAGTGTGCAGAATTGGATGGCTGGTTTTATGGACAAGTTGATTAACATCATTGGTTTGAGTTTGACGTGATGGGGACCAATTTTTAGGACAAGGGGAGGGAGAATCTGGCACTATCTGACCCTGAAATTATTTCACAGATTAGAGAACTAACCCCACTTGACCCAAAATTGACTGATTGGATTAAGTTGGTGCGGAGGCCAACAGGGAACCATACCAGGTATGCTGAAGCAGACGGCGTACTCTATGAAAGGGGACATATGGTGGTACCTGTGGACAGCAATTGTCAAGAGGAGACACAACACAAAGTCTGCAGGCCACCCAGGCAGATCCCCCACATTGGTGTTAGTCCGCAGGAGCTTTGTGTGGAACAGAATGAAGAGATTTTCAACCAGTATGGGACAGCTGTGACTCTTTTCAGAGAGTCAAATCCTGCATCCAGCGGCTATTTTGAACTCTGGAACCCCTCCCAATCCCTGCAGGCCTGTGGACAGACATTAGCTATGATTTAATCACTGATCTCCCTGAATCCCACTCAACTGACAGTATAATGACAGTGTTAGATCAACTGAATAAGATGGCACACTTGATCCCATGCAAGAAGTCAATGAATGCAGAGCAACTGGCAGATCTGATGACAGAAAACGTCTGGAAACTCCATGGCATTACCAAGACAATAATCTCAGACCAGGGGATATTTTCATTTCCCAAATCACACACAAACTGAGCTCCTGCATGGGTATTAGACTGCATCCCTCCATAGCTTACCTGTCAGCCTACTTGATGCCAAGGACAAGTCCTTCTAGCTAAAATTGGTGCAAATATATAAGGAAAGAGTGTTATGACTCGGTAAGGTATGAATGTTATAATTCCCAAAGAATATGGGGGAATTGTGACGTAAAATTAGAGAAAATAAGGTATAATTATATTAAATAAATTAATATAATTACAACCAGGGGGCCTGATAAATCAGGGGTGGTTTAGATCCCTCTAAGGTATCTTATAATTAAATGCAGAGGATTTAGGTACCTGTAACACTGGGGCCTGTTGACACAGGGGTGGATTAATCCCAGGAAAGGAAAAGGGGGAATATCTTCAAGAAAAGGTTATTACTTACTAGTAATAAGCCTTGGGATCTTGGGGATATTCAGGGGGAAACAAGACAGTTTTGGGCGCTTTGATGGGTGACTGGTGGAGCTTCATGATCACTGTAGAGTTTTTGGGGAAGACAAGGCTAAAGAATAACTACTAATAAACTTACCAGACTGTTTTATAAAGATTTATATCTAATAATAAGTGGGTAAGGTTGTTGGTGGGTATTGAAAAGCATGAGGGACCTTCTTTGGGCGGTTGAAGAGCTCCTTAAATAGTCTTGATATCTCTCTGGGGACCCTGTAGGTATTATTGGCCAACTTGTGGGAGCTTTGACCACATTTTGGCCATTTTGGGCTTTATTGGTGACGCTTCAGAAGCTATTGCTTAGAGTACACATCACCATTTATTTTTATTAGTTTATTTATTTATTGTGTTAATTACAGTCTATAGTACATTAGTACTGGTTGATATTGGTTAGTACTAGTGGCTTATTTGTATTTTTATAATAAGCTACAGTATTTTGTTTTTTTATACTGTTGTTCAGTCAATACTGTAGTTGTTTTTGTATGTTATAATAATAAAATATATATTATTTATTCTAGTCCCCAGTAATCTTTATTACATATGTAACACATGTAATGAAGTTACTGGGGCGTGTTTTGAGTGTACCTTTGGTGACTTTGGTGTCCGCGTGCCACGCTGAGAGCCTGTAAGGGGTCTGAAGCTTGCGCTGAGGCTTATACTCCAACTGTGGAGCAGGCTTTCAGTCACGCGGGTTGAGCTTCAAGGTATGCGGACTGCGGTATGCGGGGTTTGAGTAAAACATGGTGGATTTACACTATCTCCCCCAATTTACACAACACCTCATTTCGGTGAATGTAAATGGGGTTTAAGCATATGTGTATGTATATATAAGCATACTATAATGCAAGTGCCTTTTATTTCTAAAGGTACTTGCTAATTATAATTTGCTGATTTACATAATGAAGGAGTGAGAATTAGGGGTACGTATGAGTGAGGTACCCTAGGTTAATTTTAGCGTAGATTCAGAATATCAAATAATATGTGAACTATTATTTGATATTCTATGTAATTTTTAATAAGTAGTGTAAATCCTGTGACAGGTTGCTCTGTCATAGTAGCAAGCTGAAATTACCACCTGAGGAGAGATGGACAATCCAAAATAGCCAACAAGGCCATTGAGAAATACCTGTGGCACTGTCTTTGCTACTGACAGGAAAATTGGGCCCTACTCCTCCCAATGGACAAATTTGCTTACAACAGTAACAATCACAAATTGACGGGAGTGTTCCTGTTCAAAGCAAACTACGGATTCAACCCAGCATACTTGACTTGCACAAGTACAGGATCTATAATTGGGCAAAGTGGACCAGCTTTGACCTCAGACAGTGGAATTTATCACTCCTGCTATACTATAAGTAACTGCAACATGCCTAATCAGTGTCACCCTCATTGGTGAGTAGGATTTTTAATGAGGGTGACATTGATTAGGTATGTTGCAGTTGCTTATAATATAGCAGGAGTGATAAATTCCACTGTCTGAGGTCAAAGCTGGTCCACTTTGCCCAATTATAGATCCTGTACTTGTGCAAGTCAAGCAATCAAAAATCTCAACTTTCACAAGTAAATCAATCAAAATGCTGTTTTAACTCCTGTACTTGTGCAACTAAATCAATCAAAACAGATTATTTCTTTTTTTTTTATTTAATTTCTATTGTTTTTTTGTTTTTTTTTCAAAGAAGAATTGTTTGTTTCTTTTCCATTTTTTCTCTTTCCAATTTTTGGATATGCATTTCTGTCATTGCTTTGGGAAATATGGTTACTGCCTGGACAAATTTCAATTGAATAACACATTCTAATCATATGGAAATTGCCCAGAACAGTAATCAGAATGCCCATCAGAGAATGAGAAGAAATGCTTATTTAACTCAAAGGAAGTGAGTAAGCTGGAAAAGAAATTCTTCAACAGGATTCATGAAAATATTAATTTGAAAGAATCAACACCTCAAGAAAAGAAATGATTGCTATACTCCCACAAGTATAGCACTAAACTAACAGTTACTATAGTGCTAAACTAACAGTTAGTGCACTGCAAAAGGGCACTATGCTATTGTTACAGTTAGTGTAGCTGAAAAGAATTCTACGCTAACAGTTAGTGTAGCTGAAAAGAGCGCTACACTAACAGTTAGTGTAGCTGAAAAGAGCACTACCCTGTTTTCTCCCTTGCACTAACAGTTAGTGTAGCTGAAAAGAGCGCCACACTAACAGTTAGCGTAGCTGAAAAGAGCGCTACACTAACAGTTAGCGTAGCTGAAAAGAACACTACGCTTACAGTTAGCGTAGCGTTTGTTCCAGCTAACACCACTAAAAATCAGCTAACAGGAAATTTCTGTAGTGTTAACTTTTTTTTTTGATGTCGCTAACGCTACGCTACCTGCTATTTTCTTTTTTAACAAATTTGTTTTAGAGTTAGCTGAAAAAATCTTCAGCTAACAGTAACTTTGTGTTAGCGTAGCGACAAAAGCTAAAATTACGCTACACTACAGCTATTGCTAGCGTAGCAGGCCCACTGTTGTTTCTACCTTGCACAAACAGAGGCTGTGCCTGCTCAAAACAGATCTTTCTGCCTGCTGTGCATATAAGTGTTGGGTAGCTGCTCAGCGCTGCTCAGCACTGCTCAGCTTTGATTGAAATAGGTGCATAGCTCAGTGGAAAATTCATTCCTACCCTCATTGATGTGCCTTCCTTCTGCCCAAAAGTCATGTCTGAGCTGCACCAGATTGAACACTGAACTGCACCAAACTGAACACTGAGCTACACTAGGGTTAATACTGAGCTACCAGAGTGAAAACTGAGCTTCCCCGGGGGGAATATTCAGCTATTCTGGATTGAACACTTATAAGATGTGCCAGACTGAACACTCATATGTGCCAGAGTTTGCAATGAGCTTTGCTGTGGTGACTCCTGTGCTCAGCCAGGGAAAACTGATGAGCAACAGAAAATAAATGAAACAAGTTGAAACTGAGCTGAATCAGTGTAAACTGAGCTGAATCAGTGAAGTGTGATCTGAGCTAGTGGAAAAGGAGCTATTTAAATTAAACCACCGGTGAGGATCAAATATACAGGAAGAGTAGGATTGGAGCAGCTTTGGAGTTTCAACCAAAGTGGCAGAATGTCACTTGTCATCAAGTGAGCATTGTTTTTTCCTGGTGATTCAACCCCGCTACCCTGACCTTGCTACCTGCCTACCGTCAACAAACCCCTTCCCTGCCTGCTCATCTACCCTAGCCCAGTACCTGCCACTCTCAAGCAATCAAACATTTTTTGAAGCCGCTACCCTGACCTTGTACCTGCCTACCATTGAATAACTGCTGCCCTGCCCTGCTCATCTACCCTAGCCCAGTACCTGCTACCCTCAAAAAATCAAACAAAGAAACAATCAATTGCTTTACCCTGATACCCTGACCTTGCTACCCTGACCTTTCCACCCTGCCTACCGTCAAAAAACCGCCCTTTTGAGTCCCTGATGCTACCCTTGTACAATTGAACAATTGATTGATAGCCTGCTGACTTCAACTATTCCCTGCCCTGCTCATCTACCCTAGCCCAGTACCTGCTACCCTAAAAAAAATAAAAAATCAATCAATTGATTGCTTTAACCTGCTACCCTGACCTTGCTACCCTGACCTTTCCACCCTGCCTACCGTCAACGGACTGCTGCCCTTGTGAGTCCCTGCTGCTACCCTCAACCAATCAATCAATTGATTGATTGATTGATTGATTTATCAATCAATTGATTGATTGATTGATTGATTTATCAATCAATCAATTGATTGATTGATTGATTGATCAATCAATTGATTGAATGATACATTGATAATTTGATAGACCCTGCTGACTCTTCTACCCTGCCTACCTACCCTGAACCCAGCTACCCTGCCTACCTACCCTGCCTACCTACCCTGAGCCCTGCTACCCTGCCTTACCTAACCTCAACCACTCTGTGAGTCTCCCCCCACTCCCAATCTACTAACCCTGGCCAATTGATTGGATTTCTCTGATCAAATGGCCTTTTTTGTTTGGATCCCCCACCTCATAATCATCAACTAACTATATCTTTAACTCCTACAGATCTACCATGTCTCACTTCCGCAATGGGGAAAAGAAAACTGTATGTATTGCATTAAATTCACTGTGATATCAATACTAATTATTTTTTTTCTTTTCCTTTTGCATTTTCTTATTTCTTTGATCCCTGAATGCCTTAATTACTCTTATTGGAATGATTTTAATGTTAAATGATGGATCTTGGGATGAAATTGTTCTGGGGACCTCATTGAATCATCAAAGTCATAACAATAAGAGTGCTAAGGCATCCAAGGATCAAAACAAGATGAAACATCAAAGGGACAGGCATCTGTTATGTATAGAGAGTTTAGGTGTAAAAGAACAATCTGTATCATGTCCCAGGGATATATATAGTCCTCACAACCTCTACCCAACCGTCCCTTTGAAGAATAAAAAAACCCACTTGCCACCTAACTCCATCAGAAATCAGTTAAGCATACAATGAAATCAGCAACTATCACTTTATGAAGTCTGGGATCAATGTTATTATTGATCCTCTTGACAAGACTGAAGTGATTGCTATTGTAGAATTCACTCCTTATAAAGACCTCACCCCTTCCCAGTTGGATGATCTCAAATATATTTCCACTTTCCTCCACCAGTCCAAAAACTTCCTTAACTCTTTCTCATCCTGTACTCAAATTTGGGGTGGGCTCATGTGGGCCATTTGTTGGAGAAAGTCTTATGATGAGCATCAAATAGTTGGCTGGTATATCAAGGCATTTTATGAAACTGAGATGAAAGCATATGATGATCACTGTATTAAATCTTCTTGAGTTGGTAATATTATTGGTAATCTTTTCAAAGATCTTGCTCATACTCCCTTTCAACAGAATAAAGACCTTATGAAGAAATATAATATCCCTTCCTTTCCCAATCTTTCTTATGGAAAACTTCCTGAAGACACCACCTGCACTCCCCACATTACTTTTACTACAAATGGATTATTCAATCCCCCCCACACAGATACTGAAGATATATCCCAATTTTCATTTGTTTTATTTTCTCCCACTTGCACTTGTTATTATACCCTGGTAGACTCTTCTCAGTATGATATCACATCTGGTCCTTTTATTTTTCCTGATCACTGCATTGTTATTGATTTTGATCATCAGAATGGTATTGTTAAAATGATTTGGCAAGCTAGTAAGTATACTCATTGTACTATGCCTCATTCCACAAGCTCTTCTTTCACCCATCTTGGTTTATCTATTAAAATCAATTTTAGTCTTGCTAATTCTTGTAGTAAATATTTGAAGGGTTTTTATAAAGATTCTGCTCACTACTTTGCTGATCATTTTTATTACATGTTTTGTAGTATGGCTAGAAGCACATAATTAACAGCTAGTTCACTTACTATCTTGTTTTTATCTACTATTTTTTCCTCTTTTTGTTTCTGACTTCCAAACTCTTAATTTACAAGGCTTTAACCATTAAATATTGAATGTTTCATTTTGTGGTTTATTCTTTTATATCTAACAAGTTAATCATGATAAAAATCAATTCCAGCAGGGAAAAAGAGCCATGGTATTAGTAAGCTTGGGAATTGATTTTAAGAATTAACACAGGTAACCAACAATTACCAAATGGAATGAGCCTTGAATAAATAATTTCAGTGTGTAGATTAGTTTTCTGTCAACAGGGGGAATTGAAAATGATACATTGTTCCTATTTGCAATAAACATCTGATGTGGAGCCAAACTTCAACCGGAGACTTTGTTCAAATCCTCACTTCAGAGTCAACTCTCCAATTAATTTCTTTTTGTCAAACTAAAAATATCTCATTCCAGTGAACCAGCACCAATGCCCAATCAAGATGGAAATATGACTGATTCATCAGGTGGCCATACCTGCAGATCTTCACAAGTCACCACACCTATAAGGCAATCCAGAATGATTCATCCTTCTCCAGATTCACACGGTCAATTGTGCAACCACTTTTATCCCAAAGAAGTCACATTTCATCAGCACCATTGGTATCAAATTCACAATCAAACAAAAAAAAAGACCCTACATCAGAATCTTTCAATGAAGAAAGAAGCACTCCACTCCCTGGAAAGAAACAGAGCAACAATAATCCAAGTCAGCCCATATCAACCTCTGAAGTTCCAAGCTCACAGTTTATTGATCTTTCTCAAGACTTGGATGAAAAAAACGCAAAGGCAAAACCCAAACGTAGAAAGAAAAACCCTGAATTTGATGATCCAAAGTATTTTTTTCCAAACCAACTTGGCCTTCAGGTGATGTGTGTAATTCTTGATAGCTAAGTGTTTGAAATGAATTTATACTGATATAACTGTTAAAAAAAGCTGTTATGTAGAATGCCATCAACCTATACTTGCTTGTGGTGCAAGAAGGATGTCAGGGTGTCTGCAAGCAGCTTTTCAAATCTTTTTACTCATTGTGATGGTTCCTGTCAAAAAGGAAGAATTTCTCATGGATGCCCCAAACATCATCATGCAATCACTTCTGGCGCCAAGCTTCCACCAACAGCACTTGAAGAGGACAGAATCAAACAGACTACCCAATCTGGATTGCTCACCAAAAATTTTGCCCCTGTTGAAAAGTTTGATAACCAGGTTCTCAATCAGATAATAAATCTATGTATGTTACAACAATCATTACCTTGGAATTGTGTTGAAGAACCCTATCTCCAAGCTGCTCTCTTCTATCGTCAAGCTGGAGCAAATTGTTTAAACAAAAGTGGGCTGCAACTTCTGGACAAGTGGTATACTTGGATTTACAAGAGGCTATGATCCGCTGGTTGAAGGTGAGTGATACCATTGCATTCAATTACATGTAAGAAATATACTTATTTCCCTTTAAAAAATATTTCAACAGGATTCTGAGAGTAAGCTTTAGCTTGATACACAATGTTTGGACCAAAAAAGGAAATTTCTTTGGATTTATTGGAGCTTCTGTCTCTTTTATTGATAAGGATTGAAACTATCTAGTGCTGCATCCTCAAGCTTGTTTCCCGGAACCACAAGGGAAGCTTGCGGGCTGAACCTGTTGTGAACATATTGAAGATACATGATTTACATAATGAGATAAGCACCCTTTGATTAATCACCACTAATCTGCCAAAAACTTATTTATTTTTTGTGCTATACACACATGCTTTGCCAGACAACTTATTTGGGATCAAATAACAACACAATGGCCAAAACAATTCCCTCCAAACTTGTTGCCCTTCCCCAAACCACATATTTGGATTGGAACTACAAGACAATGCATATCAAATGCTTTTGTCATAAAATTTCACTTGTTGTAAATGCTGGGTTGAAAGAATTGGGCCTTGAAGCTCCTCCTCCACCAAAGCTCAAAAAGTCATTCCTTGGAATTTTCCCATTTTCCAACACAATGGACCCAACAAAGAAGAGAAATCTGTAGAATTCTTGTTTGGAGACAGGGTGGAAGATGAGATGGATGTTGATAGCAATATTGTTGATGAGGATGAGCCAGACCTTGAAACTGACAATGACAACAATAATGAGGGGACCGGATCTGGACACAACAGCTATGATCAAATCACCTCAAAGAATAAAAATAATAAGAAATCATTCTAATGAGTTGAATGAGTTACCCAAAGCGGTCAGTTGATTATCTTGTTTTCATTATTTTACTAGCAATCAATTAATAAATCTTTCCTTCGTCTTTTTTTGATATATAGCTGGACTTTTTAGTGCAAAAGATTACCTCATCAAGTGCATGGAGAGCTGTATTTGACCTCCATGCAGAGGATTACCAGAAGAAAAAAGGGGGAACAAAGGTGAATGGTCTGATTGCTTGTCAGCCTGCTACTAATTCAGAGACAACCTGACCATATCAAATTATACCAATATACAACTTATATTCTTAGTCTCAAAAGAATGCAGATCCCCCCCCCCAGAAATTGGGTGTGAAATACCGTGATTGTCAGCCAGACGGCCAACTGACTTGGGCCACTCCTCTCCCCCCCAGGCACACATATTCACAATGGTCTATGTGAAGTACGCCGGAGAGGTGAAGCTAAGTTTGTGCGGAATTAGCCTTGCAGAGATTAACAATACCTTTGATCTCCACATATTGCTTGACTCCCTCATCCGCTGGAACCAGCTTTATTGCACTACCCATAACTTGGTGAGAGATCCAGCGCTATACAGTGACCAAGGCCACCCCCTATCCTTCTGCAAGGAGTAACATGAGTTCATCCTTTTGGCCCTGGAGAATGAACCAACTCTATACCTTGACAAGATCCAATTGCACCTTGAGGCAATGACAGGGAAGTCCATCAGGTGGCCTCAATTGAAGACAAACTGAGGACCCACCTCAACCTGACCAAGAAGGTGGCACACACCATCAACCTGGTGCAATTCCCCCAAAAACAAGCACTACAAACATTATGTACTTTACATGCATGTATAGCAGTTCAATGTCATGCTATAGCAGTTGCTCATATAGCGGTTGCATTGTTTTTCAAGTGATCTATATGAAAATTATTGAATTGAAGAAGAATTTTACTTGGTAAAGTTGAAAATTCAAAGCTCCTTAATGTCAAAATGCATCTTTGAAAATTTGCCATTACCAGGATTTTGCCTCATTATCTGGAATATAATCAGCTTGCAATGGACCAACCAACATGTTCATACATCCCAAATGAAGGTAATTTAATGAAGAATGATATTAATATTCATTATTCCTCTTGAAATAGTGAAATTACGAATAATTTTGAGAAAACTGCTTAAAAATGCCATTTTGGCTTGTTAACCACAATTACACAGTCGTGAGTGGTGCAACAGAAATTTCCATGCATCCAAAATGAAGATAATTGAATGAAAAAAAAATTAGATTCATTATTCATCTTTCAACAGTGAAATCATGAATAATTTTGAGAAAACTGCTTAAAAATGCCATTTTGGCTTGTTATCCACAATTACATAGCTGTAATTGGCCCAAACAAAATTCCCATGCATCTGAAATGAGGATAATTTAATCAATAATCATATTTCACAATCATAACTCCTTTTTCAACAGTTCAATCTGAGTAATTTTAGGACAACTGATTAAAAATGCCATTTTGGCTCAATTTTGGCTTGTTACCACACAGCCATGAGTGGCCCAAAAGAAATTCCCATGCATCAGAAAGCAAGATAATTTGATGAAGAATCATATTTAACATTCATCTTCCCTCTTGCAACAGTGAGATTATGAATAATTTTGAGAAAACCACTTAAAAATGCCATTTTGGTTCAATTCTGGCTTGTTAACCACAATCACACCGCTGTAAGTGGCCCAAAAGAAACTCTCATGCATCCCAAATGAAGATAATCAAATGAAGAATCATATTTCACATTTATTCTCTTGCAGAACTTTAATTCTGAGTACTTTTGAGGAAACTGCTTAAAAAGGCCTTTTTGGCTCAAATTTGGGCCAAAGTGGCCTTTGCAAGAAGCCATGATCGCGAACAAGGTAAAACCCTCAGGACAAGGCTACGAAGACATTCATGTACCTCCAACCGAAAAAGCCCCAGTCAGATCTGAAGATTTGGTCAAGATTACCGACTTATCACATTGGTCCAGGGAAGCTTTCAAAGGCGCCACCACACCCTCAACAGAGCTCAAAGTAAAAGTCTTTCCAGTAGCTTTTGGCCAAGATGACCCGATTCTGTTTTGTGCTCCAACCGGACCTGGTAAGGTAAAGTAACTTTTCAATATCCATGCATAATTAGTTTCTCGGGTGTACTATTAACCCGTGTAGAAGGGCGGTCTACAGGCAAAATAATGGGGACTGCAGCGGAGCAAAAGCTAACACGGCAAATACTGATATGATAGAATAAACTCGATTTCTCTACTTGAGTGAGGAGAGAAAAATAGGCGAGAAAGGCCCTTGTTATAAGGGCCGACAGATCAGATCAGAAAGAAAGAACAAAGAGAACAAAGGAAAAAAGGGAACCGTTGAGATGGGACTCAGTGGTACATACAACCGAGGTACGGTCACGTCGTGCCCTGTATAGTATGAGCTAGGTCTAATGGAGGAACGCCCCCTTGCGCGTGAGACGCAAGGGGCTTCTGTATCTTGGTCCTGGGGCTTGAAAACTCATAGCGCGTACAGTGCCCATAAGCCATCTCCACCGCGTGGAGCTATCCGGGTTGCTAAATCGACTGCGCCGGGGCTCCTCGCTGCAGTCTTAGCAACCCAAGGAAGGGTTTCTACCCACCGCATGTACAATATAGCAAACGTGAAACCGTTCCCCCGTGTGTTACCGAGACGTCTCGGTTAACACCCAGACACGCTGCATTCACCTTGCTGGTTGTGACGCAGGTCACAACCAGCAAGGTGAAAGAAATTGTACATAAATAAAACCCACGCTGGTGATCGTGCAGTATGTGAAAAATAAAGAGAGAGATAAAAAAAAGGAGAGATAAAAAAAGATAATAGAAAAATGAGAAAAAAATGAGAAAAAAAGGAGAAAAAAGGAGAAAAAAAAATGATATTAAAAAATTGAGAAAGAAATGATAAAAAATTATAAACAGATGATAAAAAAATGATAAACAAATGATAAAAAATATATAAAAAAATTATAAAAAAATTATAAAAGAATGATAAAAAAAAGAGAAAAAAAGAGGAAAAAAATAGGAAAAAAATAATAACAATGCCCTGTTTCATGATCAGTTTTTTGTTTGTTTGGATTTCTGTACTGGTAGGCCTCATCAAAAAGAGGAAAAAAATGCAAACAATGCCCTGTTTCATGATCATTTTTTGTTGTTTGGATCTCTGTACTGGTAGGCCTCATCAAATAGAGGAAAAAAAGAGGAAAAAAATGCAAACTATGCCCTGTTTGGTGATCAGTTTTTTTTTTGTTTGGATTTCTGTACTGGTAGGCCTGATCCACTACCTTTGTTTGGATGTCTGTACTGGTGGGCCTCACCCACTACTCACTGTTTATTTCCCTGTTTGGTGTTATGTATCAATATGCCTCTCTGATTCTACCATCATGCCAGCAGGGTATAAAGTACCCTGCCTTCCTGCCTTGCTTGTTTCTTTCCAGAAATCCAAACATTTTATCCATATTGGTTGGAATATTGCATCTGAATCATCTGCTTATTCTACAGCAACCCCTTCCATACCTATTATCCAATACCAAACATTTTATCCATCTAGTCTGGATCTTTTCATCTGAATTATCTTCTTACTCTACACAGCCAACCCTCCCATACCTATCATCCATTGAAAAATGAACCATAATGGAAGTAGCAGCACCAACCTCCCTGATAGCTTTGTAGCTCAGATGATAATGAGGAGGAATCAGTGTGCTGCAAGTTCAGCTACTAGAAATAGGCTCCTAATTGAAGAAGCATTATCACAATATGATGAAGACCAAAATGTGGAAGAGATGATGGTTCCTCATGGGGGATCCAGGCCTGGGAAACAGCCCAATATTCCTCGGGACTTTGAAGCCAGCTACCAAAGACTTCTTCATCATTACTTTTCAGATAGACCATTGTACAATGAGGTTCTATTTAGGTGTCAATTCAGAATTTCAAGACCAGTTTTCTTCAAGATTGCCAATGCTGTTCAGCAATATGACAATTATTTCACCCAAAAGCCTGATGCCTTGGGAAAGATGGGTATACATCCACTTGTGAAAATCACAGGTACTTTACAAATTCTTGCTTATGGGGAAGCTGGTGACTTTAATGATGAATATCTCCAAATATCTGAAACAAACTCACTTGAAAGCATGGACAGATTTTGCAACTCAATTGTGGCATTATTTGAGTCTGAATATCTCCGTCAACCAACAAGGGAAGACTTGGGGAGACTTCTAAAGGTTGGTGAAAAGCGTGGTTTCCCTGGCATGCTTGGTTCAGTAGATTGCATGCATTGGGAATGGAAAAACTACCCTTCAGCTTGGGCAGGGCAATTTCAAGGGAAAGAAAAGGTGTGTGTTATATTATCTCCTCATATTGTTTATTGATTCTCATTGTTTTTATCTTCTAGGTCTCAACAGTCATTCTTGAAGCAGTGGCAATTCAGGATCTATGGATCTGGCATGCAAACTTTGGCCTTCCAGGAAGCCATAATGACTTGAATGTACTTGATCGATCTGATTTATTCAAGGATCTCTTGAATGGAGTAAGCCCCAAATGCCATTTCACCATTAATGGGAATCACTATGAAAATGGATACTACCTTGCAGATGGAATCTACCCAGATTGGTCAGTATTTGTGAAGACTTTGTCTCAGCCTCAAGGTCTTGACCAAAAGCATTTTGTCAAATTACAAGAGGCTTGTCGGAAGGATGTAGAGCGAGCGTTTGGTGTCCTTCAAGCTTGGTTTGCTGTTGTATCTCGCCCAGCCAGAGGCTGGAAACACCATAACCTCAGGAACATTATGAAGGCCTGTATCATACTCCACAACATGATTGTGGAGGATGAGAGAGACTCATACCTGGATTACTGTTATGATCCAAACCCATTGGCTGTTATCACACCAGTTGAAGTTGTCCACCATGGGCGGATATCATTCTCACAGTTAATTGATAACTATCACTCCATGAAAGACTCTCAAGCTCATCATAAATTGCGGCAGGACCTTATCAAGCATCAGTGGCAACTAAGAGCAAGACAGATAATATGAGATTAAATTTTCAGAAAGAAATTTCATTGGTAATCAATTTCATTGGAATGAAACTTTATTTTTCAAGAACTTTTATTTCATTTTTATTTCTTAAAACAAAATTTTTTGTTTTTTATTTCTTTAAAAATTTAAAAAAATAAAATAATTGTGTGAAAATAAATCAATAATAAAAACATTTTTTTATTTGATTTTTATTTATTTAAACCAAAAAAATTATACAGTAATTTATCATGGTAAGAAAAGAAATACTTTTTTATTTGTTTTGTTTTTTTATTTAGTTGAATTTTTTTTAAAAAAAGATAATATTTTTATTTTTATTTCTTCAAGAATTCAAAATAAATAAACAAATGTGTGAAAAAAAAGAAAACAAAAAACAATCAAGTGGAGGAATAATTTGTGTTTGTATGATTAGCTCTAGTCAAGTTGAGGATTTCTTTTTTTTTTAAGTAAAAAAATTCCTTTGCATCTTCATCAAGACCTGAGAGGTCTTGATTCATGATTGCAATTTGGCTATTGATGGCCCCCGTCTCGGCAATTAACTTGAGCGATTTTGAATTGATGTCGAAGATGTTGTTTTGTCGCTTGGATTCGGAGACAACCCTGTCATGGTTTGATGCCATCTTCTCTCTCCATATGTTTCCAGTCATCCCAAGCTTCTCAATCAGCTTGGCCTTCTTCCTCCCAATAGGTCGAGTGGCAGTTGAAGTATCAGTAGCAATGGTTTCGTAGTCGGATGGCTGATTGTTAGGCAGCGGGGAATCGATGCTAGCGCTTCTAGGTCGCTTTTTGGTGTTGATGTTATCGGTTTTCTTGTTCTGGTTGTCAACGTAGGTGTTCCATTTTGGACAGTGGATAAGGAGATTGTAACATTGGAGGTGCTTGAAGTGAGTACCCTGGTCTTCAGTGAATAGGCGAAGAGCTTGGTTTAACTGGTCTTCGGCGGACGCTCCGCTTTGAGCATGTTGATCGACCATATTAACGCAGCCTTGGAATTTGTTGATGAGGTCCTGCAAGACGCACCATTGCGACTTCAAGCTAACCGTTGATTGAGTCAATCCTCCTAGTCCATCTTCATACGACTTGGCGACCCAAGACCAAAACGTTGCGGCGTCCTGATTTGTTCCAACCAACGGGTCTTCCGTTATTGAAATCCACAAGCAACATAATTGAACGTCCTCGTGTTCCTGGTAGTTGTTTTTTTTTTTTTTGGCGATTTGTTTGCTTCGCCGATATCAATTTTGATTTTGTTTCCTTTTTTTTTTTTTTTTTTTTTTTTTTTTTTTGAATGATCAGTGTCCTGATAATAAGAAGAAAAGAAAGATAAAAGAAAAATGACTCAAGTTCTTGACTCAACTGAGGATTGATTTGGCGTTCCGACATCGTAGTTGAAGAGAGAGAGTTGTGACTTGAAAAAAAAAAAGAAAAATCCGACCGGGGGGGAGGGGCCAGATATCACACTTTTTTGCTGTGTGATATCTGGCCGATGGGTTGCTATACAAGTGCCACATCTGGCACTCCTATAGCAACCCAGGTATGGGTTTCTGGGGTATAGCAACACCGGTGGAGTTGCTATATCCGGGTTGGGTTGCTATATATTTAGCATAGCAACCTGGTTTAGCAACCCCGGTGGAGATGCCCTAATATGGGCGCCTGTTGCGCTACCTATTGTAGCACGGCTACCCCGCAGTTCTTTTTTTTCTAACTCCCTACTTACAGACAAACGTGGCTATGCTAACGGTTCTCAATGAAATCGCCAAGCACCGTAACGAGGCCACCGGAGAGATTGATCTGGCTGCGTTCAAAATTGTCTATGTGGCTCCGATCGTCCAAGAAATGGTTGGAAACTTTTCAAGCAGGCTCAAATATCTGGGTATTCAAGTTGGCGAATTACCAGGTGATCGGCAGATGACAAAAGATCAGATTACAATGACTCAAATCATTGTCACAGCCCCAGAAAAATGGGATGTGATCACTCGCAAGAGTACCAATACTAGTTACACAAATCTGGTGGGCTTGATCATTATCGATGAAATCCACCTGCTACATTCCAAACGAGGACCGGTTTTAGAAGCACTAGTCAGTCGGACTATCCGTAGAATGGAACAAAATCATGAATACGTGCGCCTCGTCGGTCTTTCAGCTACTCTGCCTAAGTATGCCGACGTGGCTCGGTTCCTACGCGTCACCCCGAAGAAAGGTCTATTCTTCTTCGATAGCTCCGCTCGACCATGCCCTCTCGAGTTAAAATTTATTGGGATTACCGAGAAAAAAGCGATCAAACGTCTGCAGATCACTAACGAGATCTGTTAAGAGAAATTGATTAAGCAACTGAATGATAAGCAGCAGATCATCATCTTCGTCCACTCTCGCAGTGAGACTACTCGGACCGCCAAAAATCTGAAAGAAACAAGTATCGAGCGAGATGAAGTTGGTAAATTCATGTCGGGAGGACTAGCCACTCGGGAGATTCTAATGGAAACCGCCGAGAAACGTCCAAGACCCGGGCCCCAAAGACATCCTTCAATTCGGTATCGGGATTCACCATGCCGGTTTGGAAAGAGTTGACCAACGATTGGTCAAAGAGTTATTTGCGGACGGGCACCTTCAAGTATCAACTGCTACTCTTGCTTGGGGAGTCAATCTACCTGCGCACGCCGTCATTATTAAAGGCATTCAAATCTATAATCCTGAGAAGGGTAGGTTGAGCTATCACCCCAAGATATCTTGCAGATGCTCGGTCAAGCAGGCAGACCACAGTACAATACTTATGGCGAAGGGATCATCATTACCAATCACTCTGAGCTGCAATTCCATCTTTCGATCACTACCAGTCAATTGGTGAGTAGTAAAGCTTTCTTTCTTCAATGTTCAAGATTTTCATTTGCCAATTCCGTGACATCTTCCTCCCTTTAGCCGATTGAATCTCAATTGGTTAGCAAACTGGCAGATATCCTCAATGCTGAGATCGTATTAGGTACAATTAGAAACCGTGCAAGAGGTCGTTGATCTTCGAGTGAAAGAATGGAGACATGAGTTTGGTCCTCCCGGAAAAGT
Source organism: Puccinia hordei (assembly GCA_007896445.1). Lineage (NCBI taxonomy): Eukaryota > Fungi > Basidiomycota > Pucciniomycetes > Pucciniales > Pucciniaceae > Puccinia > Puccinia hordei. The sequence continues at coordinate 18,520 of RDRW01000502.1, forward strand.
GATTGAACCTCTGACCGGCGAGCTGACGCGCGATGTCGAGCTGACTGCAAGTGATGGGGGCAATTTGGGACAAGCCAGAATCGACATCATGGTCTGCACGCCAACTCAATGGGATCTAGTCTCAAGACAGTGGAAACAGCGGAAGATGGTAGAGCGTACGGGGTTGCTGATTGCAGACGAAGTTCATCTGATCGGCTCCGAGATTGGACCAGCGTACGAAGTGATTGTCTCGAGGACTCGGTATGTTACTGCTCAGAGCGAGATCAGCAAGACGGATTGTTGCCCTTGGTTGTCCATTGGCAAACGCTCAAGACTTGGGCGACTGGATGGGTGCCAATTCCCAGGCGATTTTCAACTTCTATGCACTCTCAGACGAACATCCACAGCGATTCTTGCACATCGAACAAGATTACCTCGCTCCATATCTTGCCAAAGTCCCAGACAAAAATCTATGGAAGAATTTAGCCAGCGGGATCGGATATTACCATGAGGCAATGTTGAACACAGGTAAGATGATTGTGCAAAAGTTGTTCGAGGTTGGTGCCATCCAAGTTGTAGTGGCTTCGAAAGATACCGCATGGAGTATCCCGATGACAGCATTTATGGTCATCATTATGGGCGTGCAAAACCACGAAGGCAAGGAGCATCGTTACGTGGACTACTCTTTCCCAGACATCTTACAAATGATGGGTAGAGCTTGTAGACCAAGCGAAGATACTTCGAGCCGATGTGTATTGATGTGTCAGCAGGATTGAAAAGAGTTGGTTGCCAAATGTTACGTTTGATTTAGCTTGCGTTTTCTCTTACTTGACTGACCAGCTTATCCTCTTAGGTTCCTCAAAGAGTTCATGAGCAAGGGTTTACCCATTGAGTCACATCTTCATTTATCTCTACATGACCATTTCAACACAGAGATTGTTGCCAAAACAATCGAGTAAGTGATTTTTTTTTCTTAAGCATTTCAACATCGCTCACTCAATTCACATGTTTTTTTTGTTGTGGATCAGAAACAAGCAGGATGCAGTGGATTGGTGCACTTGGCAGTGGTTCTACCGTCGCTTGGTTGCCGATCCAAATTATTACAACATGCGGGCTACTGATCATCGACACCTGGTTTGTCATCGAATCTGAATATCATTACACTAATTTCATTATGCGACTCTGATGCCTGTCTTCCTTTGCTCTTGGGCTTACATAGAGCAATCGTCTTTCAGAATTGGTTGAATCGACGCTTTCAGATATACAAAACTCCAACTGTGTTGCTATTGAAGACAAGATGGATACGATACCTCTTCCACTCGGAATCATTGCCGCCTACTATCAACTACATCACTGCTGATGTGTTCAGTATGAGCTTAACTGAGAAGACTAAGCTTTACTGAATCTTGTCAAAGCCAACCTTTCTCAAAAATCAACAGAATCACCGCCTCAAAATGATGAAGATCCCGTGCCTCGACTACTGGAAATCGTTGCTCAGATTTCCCTCTTACCACCTTTTACTTGCCATGTCTCCACTCACTTCACCCCGATCTTATCAGAATTGGCCTCGAGATGGATTTTGTATCTCAAATTCCAAGGCGCCGGCTGGTATTCGGATCAAGTGTGCTCCTACTGGCCAGCTCAACTTAGCCAGAATAACACAATTCAGCTTGAGGAGAGCCAGTCACCATCTCAAAAGGAAATTATCAAGTCTAACCTCCGTTTGATCATCAATGCGTTCAGTTTATTATTACCGCATCACCCCTCGTTATTTCCGTGCGTCTTTTTATTCTCTTCAGATGTCTGATTCATCAAAAACCTACGCAGCACTACTGATATATTTCCCTTATACTTTTTGTCATTGTTATGTGCCATCCGGATCTGGCTACCGATCCATTCCAAACTCTACCAGTCAAAACGCTAATTGCGGTTTCTCAATCTGATTCTTCTCTTGCGGCTACCCATCCACTCTATCAATCAGAAGTCGTCAACAAATCCCTTCTTCCAATTTCTCGATTTTTGCTCGTATCCCCTCATCTCCCTTACCCAGGTCTTGTTTTACAGGGCTGGGTTTTGCCGCCTGTCTTACTTAACATCCTCGAATTTCATCCACGCTGAGGTACTCGTCAGCTTGCTTGGTATTGTTGGAAGTTTTGGCAAGGGTCAGCATGTTCGATTCAATTAATCAAACAAATTAAAGACCAATACGTCTGGAAACGGATTTGGCATAACTCCTATCCAATTCAAGATCCTTCTTATCTCCATGGTCAGATAAGCTTCTTCAAAATCTTTGGGAGTGATGCCTCCCAGTCTGTATAGCCTTTGTTTCCTTTGAGTCATAAAGCTTGTATAGCATTTTGGGCTGGGAGGAAGTAAATGAGTGTTTACTGGAGTCTTCTGCTCATGGTACTTCTGAGCATTTTCCTCAGTGCTCTGAAGGATGTGCCACAGCTTGCACCACTGAGGTGAAAACCAATGCTTCATTCAAGCTTCACTTACAGCATACCTTGAGCTCTTGCATGTCAACTGCAAGCAGGTTCTAGAGTTTTTCTTGCAGTGAAGCCATTCATGATTCTATTCTCAGACAAGAGGGATGCAAGTTGAATGTAAATTATTCATTCAATTACTTTGATTTTAAATGTATTGAGTCTGGCCAATTTTGACTGTAATGGGTTAATCAACCAAAATTGTACCAAAATGGCCTTTCTGAGCCATTTTCTCAAATTTACTCATACCTCCAATGGTGCCATGAAAATGATGTATGTTTAATATGGTGTCATTGAATGCAGTTCATTTTGGATGTATGATCACATTAGTTGGGCCACTTTTGATTGTGTAAATGTGGTTAACAACCCAAGATTGTGTGAAAATAGCCTTTTTGATCTGTTTTCTCCATATTATTCATACTTTCACTATTGAAAGAGGAGTTTTCAATATAAATTTTTCCTCTTTGTTGATTTATCTATCTTTTGGGGGTACTCACATGTTATTTTCTCCACTGTAAGCTAGTTTAATTCCTGATAATGAGGCAAACTCTGCTAATGCCAATTTTTTAAACATGCATTTTGACAACAAGGAGGAATGTAATCTCTAAGATACCTTACAAATTTATTTTTTTGTTCAATATTTTCATCTGATGCACTTGAAAAAAAATGCAACCACTATATGAGCAACTGCTATACCTTGGCATTGAACCACTATACATGCATGTAAAGTACATAATGTTTGTAGTGAAGCAGTCTATACAGCCAGCATGGGCCCGTATCCCTCAAGCTACTTCATATTTCTTGGTGAGTTGGTGGGGAGTTGATTTTATTGGTGTCTATGTTCAATGGCTAATGGGGGGGAACTTCTGCATTATCCCCAACAGATGAGTGTGGCATTTCCCTTGGGAAACACTCCTGAAATTGAGCTCACTTGGATCCTGTGTGCTCATGATGCTGCATATTGTGGGTGTATTTATATACAGGTGGTGCAGCACTGAAGCTGAGCCCGCAACCGGGGGCCAGTGGCAGACTGAGTAAGGGGGTACTTTCAGCTGGGTAATATAGCAGAGGCAACTATGCCACAAAATCATACATAAATAAATAAAATAAATAAATATAAAAAAGACATTATTACTAAAAATAATGACCACAAAATAAGAATAAAAGAGACATTATTACCAAGATAATAATGAAAACAAAATACTAATAAAAGAGACATTATTACTAAAATAATGACAAAAAAATAATAATAAAAAGAGACATTATTACTAAATAATAATGACAAAATAATAAAAGCCCTATAAAATAAATGTAGAGACATTGTTACAAATTACACAACAAATAAATAAGAAAAGCAAGAACATTATTGTAAATTCTGAATCTACTATCAAATTCACCTAGGGTACCTCACTCATAAGTATCCTTAAATTCTACTCATTCAATAGGTAATTTGCCATTAAAGATTTACCTCAAATAACACCCAGAGGATACCAGGACTTTAAAAACCGCCTTCCTCTAGGTTTTGGAACATGTGAAACACTTATAAAAAAGGATCTGAGTGTTTCATAGTTAATGAAACACTCCAGAATATTCCAGAAAGTACCAAACCTCTGTGTATCATAATATATGAAACAGAATGGCCAATTATCCAAAAGAATTTGCATGAAACACATGAAAATTTGATGAAACACAGAAAAACTTCAAATTACGCTGAATTGTGGTTATTCACCCACAATCCATACAAATACAGCCAGAATGCAACCACAAACTGGCCAAACAGCTGTATAAAGCACATTTTGTCCATTAACTGAAAAATTGGGCGCTCCCTGGTACCAAAAGGTATTTACAGAGCTCAATTATCCCCCAAGAAAGGATTCCCCAGATTATTCCACATTAGATTGCTTATTTTACCCGCTTTCAAAACTGACTTGTCACCAGCCTCTTGCCTGGTAAGTACCTTAAGTAGTTTAACAATAATCCCACTGAAAATTACCCTCAAAAGCTCCCCAAACAGATAATACATTAATAACAAGTAAGTTATAATCATTTCTCTGTCTGTGGCACTTTTACCCTTGCTTTCCACATACCTGGGATTTAACCAACAGCTGATTCATCAGGCCCCATTGTTTAAAAGGTTATTTAAAATCCTCTGCTTATTGCAAGATACCTTAGAGGGATCCAAACCACCCCTGATTTATCAGGCCTCTCTTTGTTTTTATTTTCATTTATTTATGAATTAAAATTAATACAAAAATACCTAAAATTAACAAATTTTACGCTACAATTTCTCCAAACATTAATCCCAAAATATCCTCATATATATTTTAATCTTATTATAAATATTTGCACCCAGTGTAGCTAGAAGATTTACTATCTTGGCATCACTGAGGCTGACAGGCACATACCAAATGTCACCAAACATTTCGCGGGGAAAAGCACAAGGGCACAGTATGCAAAATTCTACAGTTGGAATGGAAATCAGTTGGGCGGAAAAGGGCCGCTTCAGTATGCAAAAAAACAGCTGGACCGGGTGGAGCCATGGACCTGGACCGCAAGCAGAGGGGAGGAAGAAGAAGGGGGGTGGATGCAGGGGCAACTATCCACTGCAGGGGTCAAATATTATAATAAAAATAGCAAAAGAGGTCGAAAAGGGGGTTTAAGTGGAGGAATTACTGTTTCTATTCTTGTATGTGGTATTTAGTCTAGTCTTGTGTTGTTTCCTGTAGTCATATTTGTCTCTATCCTCTTTTCTTACTCTCTTGCCACCACAGGTAAAGCTCCATCCATCCAAGTCTGCATCCTACTCTCTGGACTCAGCTATCTGATCCATCATCTCAGACCTTTTATCTCTCTAACATCAACAGGGTATAGCAGTTGGGGTCATACTACAGTGCAATGCAGAATTTGGGAGACAGGCAAGTAGGGTTCCAGGGAAGGTACTGGGGATTGAAGGAAATAACCGGGGGGAAGGTGTTGTATAAAAAGAGTTTTAGTATTAGAGTTGAGAGGATTATCTTATCTCATCATCAGAGTAGATAGCTATCAACATTAGTGTACAAGAAATATCTTTTACATCAACTCTTATTGATTTCAGCATGTGCAGACAGGCAGAAAGGGAATGTAGACAACAAGGAGAACTGTGAAGGGCATCACCAGGAAGGCAAAAGCAAACAGAATGGTCCACTTTCTGAGTATAAGGTGTTTCAGACAATCCAGATGGTCATCTACTAACAGCTGTTCATCCTGCAGAGGAAATCAGAGAACCACCAGAACCAATCAGGAAGAAGGATACTTGGAGTTTCAAGGCAGAACATACCAATTCTGTCATTGGGGTTTTCTTTATTTCCACAAAATATCACGGTGTTGCCCGCAGTGAGCCTTCATGAGATGCTCAGTGTGATGGCATGGGACACGCCCCTGGCCGCACACCCATCAAAAAAGGGTGTGCAGCCCGCACACCCTTTTTTTGACGGGCGCGTGGGCTGCACACCCTATTTTGGGCGCCAGCACACCTGTAGATGGGCTTTCAGTTTGCACACCCATCTACAAGCGTGAGACACCCACCCAAAAAAGGGTGTGCAACCGCATGCCCAAGTTTGGGCAGGTGACGGCATAGTCCCCCTTTGTGGGGAATACAACATCACCCTGCAGCTGCCATTCACAATCCCATCAAATCTCTCCACATTCCCCTGAAGTTCAACTTCTTTTAAAGATCTTAGGAACTTCCACAGAACTATTCATCAAGTGTCTATTCAGATTCTTTGGGAAGTGGTACCTTGGAACATGGTCATTATTGGGAACAAAAAATGGCAGAAGATGATTCTTCAATGAATTCATCTTACCTGCAAGGACTATTTGATATGATTTTGGAAAAATACCAACCTTCAAACTCTCTCTGCTCATGGAATTTTTCTTAGAAATACATGACAGAAGATTGGGGATTGATAAACAGATGCCCCTGACCACACACCCACGCCAGGGGCACACCCATCAAAAAAAGGGTGTTCAGCCCGCACACCCTTTTTTTGATGGGTGTGCATGATGCACGCCCTGCCGGGGAGGTATACAACCCCCTTGACCGTAGGGAATCCCTCTGGTTGAAGAGGTTATATAACCTCCTTGACCGGGGGTGGGGCGTCCCTCCGGTTGTATGACCTCCAATCCCTCCGGTCAAGGAGGTCATACAACCTCCTTGGCCAGAGGGATCCCCCCCGGTCAAGGAGGTTGTATAGCCTCCTTGACTGGTGGGATTCCCCTCCATTCAAAGAGTTTGTATAACCTCTTCGACTGGAGGGATTCCCCTCCATTCAAGGAGGTTGTATAACCTCTTCAACCAGAGGGATTCCCTCCAGTCAAGGAGGTCATACAACCTCTTCGACCGGAGGGATTCCCTTTGGTAGAGGAGGTTATACAACCTCCTCAACCGGGGATCCCTCCGGCCCTGGTCAGTCTTGCTGACTAGGAGTGCTTCATCCAGGTCGTTGTGGTTACATGTAATTGCCTGTTCTGCGATGAGCTCTGGGGGCTAGATTGAGGGGCACCACATTATTATCACTGGGATAGAAATCAAAGATGCAAGGTTTTACATACTAGCAGTACTCTTTTAGTGTATATCAGCCGCTATTGTAGCGACACTGATTTTCTTGTCGGAGTCAGCAGGTAGGGCTGCCCACGAGTGAGAAATGCAGTGATCTGAGCCCAGGGATCCTAACACAGTGGGCATACAACAAGGGAGAGATCTTCATGGCTGGGTTGGAAGGAGTACTAATGGGGCCAACCTGAGGGCTCTGTTTGGCCGTGCTGCAGCTCGAGACACCTATCTGCCCTAACTTAACACAAGTTGTTGAATATTGTGATCCACAGTGTTCCCAATATCAGCACATTGGATAATGACTTGGTAGTCTAGTTGGTAAAGGCAGCACTTCTAGTATAGTGTCTTAGCTTCTGCTAAGGTCGCTGGTTCAAATCCTGCCCAAGTCAATCATTTTCTGCTAAATGTCTGAAAAATGCTTTGTTAATTCTAACACGATTAACAGTCGAAATGTGCTATGCGCATACTATGCATTTACATATGAGACTATACACTATGCACTTATGCAATATGCAATTATGGACTTTGTTCTCCAAATGCATTGCAATTTATTATGGACTTTATCTCCAGCTTTGGAATATGCAAAATGCTATTATGCAATATGCAATATCTACTTATTATGCAATGTGTATTGTCTCAATGTATAGACTAGCTTGAAAATGGTTGACTTTGGGGTCTCTTGTTCTCACACTGTGGGTCAGGGGGTGTGTTGAATATTGTGATCCACAGTGTTCCCAATATCAGCACATTGGATAATGACTTGGTAGTCTAGTTGGTAAAGGCAGCACTTCTAGTATAGTGTCTTAGCTTCTGCTAAGGTCGCTGGTTCAAATCCTGCCCAAGTCAATCATTTTCTGCTAAATGTCTGAAAAATGCTTTGTTAATTCTAACACAAGTCCCTCGCTTTGGAGGGCCCTGGTGAAGCTTGGGCTGGTGCAAAGCGCCCCTCGCGCAAAGCGCAAGCCTCCAAAGGAGGGACTTGTGACTAATGTCAGATTTTGGGCTGGAAGCTGGGAAGCTTTTTGCAGGGAAAGGTTTTCCCTCATGTTTCCCCCACCTTCCCAGATGATATTTGACCTGCCAAATAGACGGGCCAAAAGGCCAGATTTTTCTCATCATTCCTGTAATAAACAGGTGGCCCAAGATTGAGGACTCGACCCTCAAGAAAATAATGAAATTCTCATTTTTCCATGAGTTTCACAAAGGTCCTCAGGATTATTCCCAATTCTTCTTTCATCTTCTTCAATACTCCCTTACCATGTACCTATGCATGGGTTGGTGGCTGCTACAGACCTGTACAAATTGAACAGGTAATGTGAGATTCAATGTCTCAACCCATAATATTAAGTAATGTTTCAAAACTATGGGATAAATACAAAATTCACGATGTCACCATTGTCAGTGAGACTCCCACTCACATCCAATGGACCAACCAACATTTGTTCATCATAAGTCTGAAAAAATATGTACCCAAAGCCAAGAAGTTGGCCTACATGCTAAAGCTCACAAGAAATCATTTGGATGGATTACTCGGGATTTACAAGGGTTTCACTATTGACAAGTGAAAAAAAGCCCCCAAAAGCCAAAGCTTCCAGGCGATGGCTGGGACTTTGCTCACAAGCCCCTCATTCTTGAGGCTCGCTTGGCGAGGCGCCTTTGGCGCGCCGGGTCCCCCGGCCCCTGAATCGAGGGGATTGTGCTAAGCTAGCTATCTGCCCATGGGAGATGTTCATCTCAGCAAGATACCTTCTACTGAACGACGCAAAAGATTAATTTTTAATTTGAAGTACATAAATGCTCGTACGGAGAGAAAGGCGTGGAATGTTATATTTATGTATCACTAGTCGGGGAAGTCCAAAGTTAACATCAGTTAATTCTAAGAAGCCCAGATGCGAGGGTGACCTCTGACCTTCTAGCATCTCGCCTCATACTTACGCTCCTTGCGCGCCGGGTTGACCCGTGATAAAGAAGCGTTTGTCGGTTGTGCTATGTATGCTATCACCTGACTACATATCAGCTCGCACACGCACGCCAATGTGAGGTTGTAATGGAAGAATCATGCCAAGGGGTTGTGTATGTGTGTTGAATATGTACATAGATACATTTATCATGCCCAATCATCCCCTGCTGATTCTTGGTTCATCCCTCAATGGGCTGGTCTAGATTACTGTATTCAATTTTGGCAGCGCGTTGGCCTCTGTTTGCCTCCAAACTTTTATATATACAGGTTCATCTGTTTATGCTACTTTGTACATAACAAAGCAAATGGGTTGTAAACCGCTAAAAAGCACATAGTCTGACTTGCCCAGGAAATTCTACAGCCTGACTGGACAAGTCTTCCTGCTCATTCGCCGGGGTTTGATCGGCTGGCGGCTCCATCCATAGCATAGAAGCGCTTGTTCCATCCCTGCCCCTTGCAAGCCTCCATACTTCAAACAAAAAGGTGGCCGCGCTGTAGCCATCTGTAACCCCTGAACGTATCCTTTCAACTACCGCTTTCAAACTCAAAAATTCTGGCTTCTTAGCGCCTGGGCCAGGATTCCTTGTACTGATCTTCCTTCTAACTTGGATTCCGTCTACTCATCTTCCTTCTAACTTGGATTCCTTGTACTCATCTTCCTTCTAACTTAGTTTCTAGCTGAGCGGTTGCACCACGTTCGTCAGCGCAAAGCAAGAGCGGCTACGCTCGAGTTGCATCCCTTCGCAAAACAGTATGGGTTTCACAAAGTCATCATCGGTAAGTCTAAGTACTTTGTATCTGTTGGAGTCATCATTCACCTGGTCCTTTCTTCAACACAAATATAGAAATCTACCAATGCCCATAATGCATTCATGGGACGAAGCCGCCGAGATATTGACTCGCACCACTTCCTGGGTCCTATAAAGAGTAGAGTTACCTATTTTAACGGTTCTATGACCTGGATGAAGGGAAAAGCGTTAGTCAAACACGGCGAAGAGGATTTGTTTTGCGAATTCGAGGGGGATCCAAATTTCATTGAGCGTCGGTTTGGTGGCAACGTCAAGCGCCCTCGTGAGAAAGCCATGGACGAAGATCACGTCTCTGAAGAGGAAGCTACTGGAACTCAGCCGGCACCAAAAACTCAACCCACATGTGACAGAGCAGTTAACCCTCAGCCTAACAGAGAAAACCAAACTGCTGGTGACGTCCCTACCCCCAAACGTAGCCGAGTTTCCGATCCACTCGACCTGGCTCAGCGCACTTTGGCCGACACGGTGCTTGCATCAAACGAAGGCCCATCGCGCAACACACGCTCAAGAGCAGGTAGTAGCCTGCGCGGGAAAGGAGGCCTCCGGACGTCACTCCCTACTGGAAACTCACGAAAGGGTCACAACAGTGGTAATCGTAAGGTATCGACCGAAAAAGCAGCTATGCGGAAGGGAAAGGGGAAGGGAAAAGCTACAGATCCTGATCAATTGGCCGAAATCACCGCCGGAATCGATGGATTTTCGGTTTTCAGTAATCATCAAATCGAGGAGGACCCCCGACCGACCAACCTCGCGCCTGCAGGGCCATCGACAAGCAAGGTGACAGGAATGGATGCGGGCGAATGGGCCCATCCAGTGACTCATTCTGCGAAGGTTGGCGTTTGGCTTGGTAAGCACCATTCCTCTTCCAGCTATCCGTTCAATGGTCACCGGGCTGATACCATCTAACATTTATATTGTGGCAGAGAGAACTGCTGAAGCCGGCTCCCAGGTCCCCGTAGACGCGCCCCGAAGCCGAGCCCCTTCGTCAATTGCCGGCATTGTCATCGCATAAACCCCGCATCAACAAGGCGGCACCAAGCTTCATCCGAATACTTTCTCAGGATTAAAACGATGAATTATCCCATGTCTCTATGGGCCCAATTATTTCCTGACCTGATGGACTCTCTATAAAATTAAACTGGAAATGTTTGCTGCGAATAAGTTGTGGTTCAGTTTCTCCTAGGTAGTGATTTTTTTTGTTACAGTGAATCCCCGATTTGAACACCTTGAGATTTTTGAATAGTCCAAGCTGAACTCAAATCTCAGCAGTTCCACTAAAATTGTTGTTTGAATGATCCCGATGGGGCGGAATAGTTTTCTTGACCATTCAAAGTATATTTATTCTATTGAAAATAAAAAATGAGAAAATTCAAACTTCTTATATCCATAAAAACAACAGAAATCTGGAAGTGGTATCCAAACAAAAAATTGATCCGCCTGTGAAATAGTCCTCCCAGATTTCTGTAGATCCTTGTTGTTGAAGTGTCAAACTAGGCACTGCTTGATACACATTTCTAACTCATCCACGTGAGACTTCATACCAGCATTCAAGGCAATATACCATCATCACCATTTACATATCAAATGTATTCAAAATTAGGAAATGCATAATTATCTCACTGGTTAGAGCATCACTCACATATGCTGAGGTTTTGGGTTAGAGTCCCACAGTACAAAACCTTTCTTTTCACTTGTTCAATAGATTATGAGAAAATTGGAAGCCCCCACTAGCAAGTAGTCAAGGGTTTGGCCAATGCCTCAAACCCCAAGAGACTTGAGACAAAAAACAGATCTTAACTATAAGCCTTTTATCCCAAAATTTGAACCAGAGGAATATAAATGAATTCTCAAGACATCCTTGAATCAAACTCCAACCAATGATGCCCAGAGAAAGAGAGAGGGAGTGTTTGAAGACAGGAAGTTTTACCAGGTAAGGTTGGTGAAAAACAAAGCCTGCAGAGAAAAACTCTGGGAGCTGAAAACAACAAAGGATCGCTTTGAGGAGGGCTGATACTGATAGCTTGAGAGGAAGAAAAAGTGCACACTCTAAAAGAGGCTGTAATGATTTAATTTCTATCACAACAGGGAATATTTAACCTATTACAATGTGGGGACAAGTTTTGGGAAAGAAGTTGGAACAATCCAGATTCATCTGGAACAAGGAATTGAGTGACAGTTTATGGAAAAAGGAAAGGATAGAAGGGAATAGAAATGAGACCTGATGAAATTCCAATAGTACATTAAATTAAAGGGCTCACCTATCTCTTATAATAAATAATTTCTAGGAAGTGATAAGTACGACATGAATTACTCAATCCTGTTAAAGAGTTTGAAGAACCTGTCCATGAAAGTGTTTTGGAACATGCAAACCCAAAGGCTCCAAAACTTCCAGCATAATATAGAACAAGTGAAAAGAAAGGTTGTGTACTGTGGGACTTGAACCCACAACCTCAGCATTCATGAGTGATGCTCTAACCATTGAGCTAAGTATAAATTGCCTAATGTATGTATTCTAGTGTGATGTATTGCCTCCAATGCTGGTATGAAGTCTCACATGGATGTGTTAGCAATGTGTATCAAGCAGTGTCTAATTTGACACTTCAACATTCCCCTGTGCTTGTTACAGGGTTGCTAGCTATTGCTACCAATCTTTCCAAGTTCATTTGTGTAGCAGCATAGCGGTACCTGGGCTCATGACCTATAGAAAAAGTGAAAAGAAAGGTTGTGTACTGTGGGACTTGAACCCAAAACCTCAGAATTCATGAGTGATTCTCTAAACATTGAGCTAACTACACATTGCCTAATGTTGAAGGCATTTGATATGTATGCTGGTGTGATGGTGATGATGATGTATTGCCTCCAATGCTGGTATGAAGTCTCACATGGATGTGTTAGAAATGTGTATCAAGCAGTGCCTAGTTTGACACTTCAACACATAATTATCTGGGTTTAATTTATCTCAATTACCTGGGATCAACTCAGTTGAGTTGAGATAGTTTGATCTCAACCAACAAAATTTAAATCCAAAGCAGCGCCCTTGGGTGTAAATTTCATTGGTTGATGTCAACCAATTCGAAATTTGCTGAGTGGATCCAGGTTTAACTGGAATGTTTTGAAATCAGCCAATTATCCTGGCAGTGCAAAGGTCCCAATGTTGGGGTTTTTTAAACCCACAAAGCACAAAGACCTAATTTTTCATTTTACAGATGATTTAATTTTTAATTGAAGCTTCCCACTTATTCTGTTTAAAATGAGGCAGAAACAAAAGGTTCAGATTCTGAGAAAACAAGGCTTGCCCTTATCTCTCAAGGCATATTGTTAGCCTGGGTGTTAAACTTACTGTTTTTAATGATTGTAACCAAGGTAGTTTGATGATTAAGTTGTTGGTTTGTAAGTTTGATTATACTGTTGGAAAGAATAATCCTTGATAAGTATCATTTATCTGAGAGTATTTCTCTGAAAATGGTGGATCCAAATCAATACAAGGTATTAGTAGGCATCCAAGGGTACTCACTTGTGTTTTCTTTTCTTACCAGCTTGAATTTAAGGGCTGGCGAATTCTTGAGGGATTAACAGTAATAAACTATAAGATTTCCGGAATTGGGTTAATTTTTGGGAGAAAGGGTCCTGGAAAGGTATGACAGGTTGTTGGGTACTGTGCTGGTGTTCTAATATTCTCTGGGTGATCAAACTTTCTTCAGAGGTTCTGTATGACTTCCAGAATATCACCTTGGGGGGGATTTGAATTCTTCCATGACCAGGAAGGTACTCAAAGGGACATATAATTTTTAAGAGTTTGAGAGCAACACTTTATTGAAGCATATACCAAAAGTCAATTGTAGTAAATAAATAGGACAATAAAGAAAAAAAGATAAAAAAAAAAATAAGTAACAGAGTCAATGAAATAGAATAATGAATTGATTAAGTACCTTCTGATGATCTAGACCTAGCTATGACACAATAGTAGATAATGGAAATTTTCATGGGAGCTTGGATAATAACAGAAAACCTGAAAGAAACAGAAAGATAAATAAAATAATAACAGGAGAATAACATATAAAAAGAAATAAATGAAGGGTTGGAGAATGGCAATACCTCCAATTGAGTTATAATTGTGCTCCTCCTGATCTTAATGATTCTGTGTTGTGCAGTTGAAGTAGATCTAGATTTGAGCAGATAGGATGGAATAAAGAGTGAATTAAGGGCTTTCTTGTTTGATGGTGGTCAGAGATCATGGTCCTTCTTAAGTCTGGGGATTCAATCAAGGTTAGTGTAGCCTTGAACCTATTTCAGGATTCAAACATAGCAGGCCAGGATGAATTATTGAGATCATTGATCTGTTGTCCATATTATTGTGGAATCACATCAATGGTATTATATTGATTGATCTGTTGTCCATTAAGAATGATGTAATAATGGTGTCATTTTTAATTAAAAATCTTAGTATTAGAAGTAATATAAGTATAATATATACACAGTGCATGATAGTGTATATTTTCTAATGGATAAATTGTGTGCATGTGGCTCTCCAATTTCAAACTAGCTATAAATAAATCAACAATCAGTGTTCACTTCAAATATTTCCAAACTCAATCCACTTTATCTATCACCACTCAAAACATAAATATCAAGACTCATCAATTAATTGACAGCAAATCCCAGAAAATCTTTAACTTGGAAATTATCATCTCTCTCTCATATACGTTTCTACTCAAAATAACCACTATTCTTCTTCAGCTTAGCTTTATTTTCTTTATCTTAACTCTTATAATTCATCTATCCAGTTTTCCATCTTAGATAATAATATGCCTTCTTCAGGTTTTTTTTCCCATTCTTTGTTATCCTCTATTCTGATTTATATCTCTTATTTCATAAATCTTTCTTACCTTTCTTCTCTTATTTCTGGTCGTAGAATCCTTAGTAATCCAGCCATTAGCCGATTGATACATACTTGGTTATATAATATTGAAGTACATATTTTATGCATGAAATGTTTCATGGTCAAGAAATGTTATGGAATGAGTGACATCTATTACTCTTGTATTTCATGTGCATGGGAATGGGCCTGCAAGGTTACATGGCTTGTATAAAAAGATTTAATGGCATAGCCTGAATTGTTCATGTACGTTTGTAGTAAATCAAGAATAGTCTATCTTTTGTATATAATATATTACTTGTGTTGATTAGGGATGTAACACATGTACCATGATAAATAAAGGGAGTACTGATAAGGAATGTTGTTGATGTACTCCCTGAAGGTAGTTTGTAAATTTCAGGTATTGTGATATAATCCGTGGATGATACATATGCAAGCCATTTGAGAAGACATCACAAGACAAAGACAACAAAACAAATGATCAGCTACCATTGTATCTCCACCCATTTACATATGCAGCTGTTTGGGCACAGTCACTGTGCAACATGCACAGTGACTGTGCATTGAAGCTTGGTTTATTCACCCTTTGAGAGAGGTTGAGTAACACCACCAGCTTCCTTATAGTTTCCACATGTCAACTGCAGGCAGTTGAGCCATTTTTTTTGCAGTGATAGATGTACCCATTTTTTCTGTGTTTATACCTGGGCTTTGCACATTTACACCTAATTTTATGTGTTTATACCCAGTTTGTCTGTGTTTATGCCCAATTCTTCCATGTTTATACCTGGTTGTTTGAGGTACATTTTTTGCCCCTGGAACCACATTTATACCCAGTCTTTTTCCAGGTATTTTAGTGGCCCAATTGGCCTGTTTATTTTTAAACAAAATAAATCTGTATTATATTATATTTTATGGTGAGTTAACATCACCACAAAAAAATAGATGTTTTTTTTCTTCTTTTTTCTGTCTACCCATGTTTTTTGTGCACTTGGTACCACAGAAGTTTGCTCAGCACTTGCATGCAAGTGCCATCAACCCTCTCTTTAGGAACCCTGTAAGATCTCTTCCAGAAGTTATGCGTAATTTTGTGCGGAATTTTTGCTCAAGTTTGGCTGAATCAATGCTGAATCATTCTGAATTAATGTTGAAGATGGTTGTATATCAATGTGATATGCACCCCAGCTGGACTATTATCATTAATTTAAGTTTCCCACAACCCATGTAAAACTGGATTACAAAGCAATCTCAACTTCTTGGCAGAAAACATATTCTTCTTAATGTAATGATATATTTTCATTGATCATGTGCTTATTATGTCTTCCAGACGGCTCAAAATTAATATTCATACATGAAAAATAAAACTTGTGGCTTTGTAGATGTAGTTTTGTTGTGAAAATGCATAAATTAAATGAATCATCTTTCTGTTTTTCATCACTTGAGATATTTATAGATGTGTGGGAAAAATTTAATATAGTGGATAATTATATCTTTGTATTGATTGATGCTATAAGTTTCACATCTTTTGAGATAAAAGGTGATTTACTTTTGAACTGAGCTAGCTTCACACGCTGGATAACCCCTTGATGTTTTTTTTTCTGAAATAGAGGATGAAAGGGTGCTAAATCACCCACTGTAACCACCTTTTGATCTGGAAGGTGGCAGATAGGCATCCGGGAAATCTCAAATACAAATGTTTGAGGGAATTTTCTTTTTTTTTCACAAGAGAGTTGGAAGTCAAGGCCAAGTTCAGGTGATCCCCAGATTATCCAGGGGTTCTTAATCACTTCAGACAGTTTCCAAAAAGGAATGTGTGTACATATAGGTGAAAATAATATACAACCTTTTTAAACATTTCACCTAATAATCTAGTGCTACATGGGAGCTCATCTCAGCATCACTTGGCTGCACTGCCAGCATAATTGCCTACGTTGAGTTCATCCCAGGTCAACTAGGATGCAAACAACCAATTTAAAGTAGTTTGACCTCAACCAATGAAATATAAAACCAAGGGGGGTCCCTTGGATTTATATTTCATCAGTTGATTTCAACCAAGTTTAAATTGGTTGAGGGCATTCCAGTTTAACTGGGACGGCTTCATCCTAGGAAATTATGCTGGCAGTTCTGTGTGGCAATATAGGTGTCACAAAAATTTATGCATGTACAATTGTGTGAAAAATTCTTCCAGATATCCCCTCAGAAAATGCAGACAAAATTAAAACCATATTTCAACTATTATTTAAGACAAACTGGCATATTTTTGGCAAGGATAATAACCTCTCCATATCATACCTTGGCCCAAGGGGAAAAATTGACAGAGGGGACCAAGTTCAAGTAACATTGATAATTACTCTGTCACCTCCCATACTTCCTTTTGACTTCTGTGTGTGCTGAAAATTATCAAAATAATGTTTCAGAGCAAACTATAGGGTATGGCCGGTTTACACAGAGGTTAAAAATCATCATGGTCAAAAAATCCATATCTTTGGTCAGAATTATGGATCCAGTACACCTGATCATAATTTTGGGCTGGGTTTCAACATAGTTATGGTGTACATTATACAGTTACATTGCACAAAACATCTGTCATGATTCCTGGTAACATCATTATACATTGCCCTTACATCACCTTAATCTTTGAACCAAGATCATACAAAATTCAAACCAAATTTGACCCAGTATATAACAAGGATTGTACCAAAGCTTGGCATGAGTTGGGTGAAGGCACTTGTAAACAGGTGCTGAGCAAACTCCTGTTGTGTGGGCTTTTTTGGCAAACCTGGTTTTCCGCTTTTGAACCTGGTTTGTTATCTTTATTTGTTTACTTTTAAAATTGATTTCCTAAGTTTTTTTGCCTCATCAAAATAAGCCTCAACTTGGGGCCCCTGTTTTCCACTTTGATGGAATTTTTAAACATTTCCACAGGTGGAATTGTGTGATACACAAAGAATCAAATGTCCACACATAAATTAAAAGCACAGTGATTTCAGTGCACAAAGAATTGTGTATAAAATGTGGGCCCTGAAATTTCAAGAAATAGTGTGGCATCAGAAGATAATATCCACATAGTGTGCAGGTTACTTCAATAGAGAAACAAATTTTAGCTGTATACAATTTTTATTACAAGCCAAAACGGTACCAAAAATTCTGGTATTATTTAATCTTACATACCATTCTACCCCTGAAATTCTTAGCAATAGAGATCAGAACATGAGATAGAGCAGGTTAGTAGGAAAAATCTGGCTAAGGGAATGTCTATTTAATTGAATTTGGAGTAAGATCAAAGCTCTTGCATATTAACTGGTGGCAGTTGAAGCAGTTTTTCTTGCATTTTTATGTCTCATTTTCTGGTCCCACTCCATTTTTAAACATTTCAGGGTGCATATAGTATGTAAGATGATAAGCTACCTGAGGTTTTTGGACTTTTTGTTCTTGTAAAAAAAAGCTATACATAATTTATGCACAAACATTTCATCTTTTGTGTATCACATATTTCCACCCACCTGCAAAAATATGTCAAAATGCCATCAAACTTTTCCACAGAGCCCCCAAATTGAGGCACCATTTTCTTCAGGACAGACAGCATTTGATAAGAGCCAAAAAAAAAAAAAAAAGGGCATTAATAAAAAAACCCAGTTTTTCTGTGTTTACGCCTGGTTTTCTGCGCAGATGCGGCTGCGCAGTAAACCCGGTTTTCCGCGCGCACACCTGGTTTTATTTAATTTCGAGTTTTTATTCAATATGCATATGGAGGGTGGCATTTGATGTGCACGGCCTCCCCAACCATCCTCATCCAACATCCAACATCAACCACATCAAAAACCGCTCACCACAATCAAAAACCAACACCACCCCCCCCCCCCTAAATCTTTCACCCCCCGTAACTCATCAACCACTCATCCGATCCACATAAAAAAAAACACCAAAAATCCCCATTTTTCCTCCTCTCAGCAACCCAAGTCCCCAATTTCCCTTTTTTCCCCCAATTTTTCTCAACTCCTCCCACCACCCATTTTCACTTCCACCACTACTCCTCATCCATTTTCCACTCAAACCCACTAAAAATAACACCAAAAAACTTCTTTTTTTCCCCTCTCCACATCACCTCAGAATTTTCCATATCCCTCCCCTCAAACTTTTTCAAGCTTTCCCCCAATCCAAAAAAACCCAAAAATCCTTTGTGTCTCACATCAACCTCCTCCTTGCCAAAGATGATGCCACCACTCCCAAAGTACACAACCTTGCTCCTCCTCCTGAGTTAAAATATCAAAAAAATGAGGAAATGCATAACTCTGTCCAAACTTGGGCCAAGAAGCATGGCTATGCCCTCTGCATTATTAGAATAAAAGAGATGGCAAGGGGGTTTAATTGGTGGACTACTGGGCTTAGATAATTAGTGTACTTAATCTATTCTCATGTCATGTTTTCCTTTTCTTCTTTTCTTCTTTTTCTCTATCTCTTTCTATTTGTTCTCTGTCACTTTAGGTAAAGCTCCACCACCCGTATCCTCCTACTCTCCTGGCTCAAGTCCTGATCCTTGTCTCTCAGGTTTGTAACACACTTGTTCATTTTTATCTTTTATCAAGTAATTCATCTCTTTCTATTTGATCTCTGTCACTTTAGGTAAAGCTCCACCACCTGTATCCTCCTACTCTCCTGGCTCAAGTCCTGATCCTTGTCTCTCAGGTAAAGCTCCACCACCCGTATCCTCCTACTATCCTGGCTCAAGTCCTGATCCTTGTCTCTCAGCTATCCCTTCTTTCTCTAACATGCATAACCCATTCCTCCTTGGAAAATGGGGAGAACAGATCCACTTATCAATGTGACAGATCTGGGGTTTTTCAGCCCAAAGATGGTACTCAATTGGGGAAGACCAAAAAGATTGCCTGTCCTATCAAACTTACTGGAGAATTCTATAAGAAGAAAGGATATTTTCAAATCAAGATTAATGATCCTACCCACAACCACCCAGCTTCTGAAGATCCTTCAATCCATGCCGTCCATTGCCAATTGACCAATGATCAAAAAACCACTGTTACCCAATTAACCCATTCTGGAGTTTTCCCGGTAAATATTAAGACTGCCTTATTGCAAGACACCAATTTTCCTCTTTGGTCACCCTCAAAACTATCTACAATCATTTTAACCTCTTGAGATCCACCCAAATTGAAGGACGTACACCCATTGAAGCTCTTTTTCATGAGATCCGCCATCATTAATTCTACCACACAATCAATACCTCCAAAGGCCATATGACCTCTTTGTTCTTTGCTCATCAGAAATCCCTTGACTTGGCCAAACAAGTTCCCACTACTATCCTCCTTGATTGCACATACAAAACCAACAAGTTTAATATGCCCTGTCTTCACGTAGTTGGTATAAACGCTTAAAACAAATCTTTTTCCTTGGCTTTCTGTTTCCTTTCTTCCAAGAAAATAGCCAACTACTCTTGGGCCTTGGATCAGCTTTGCATCTCAATGGACAATCAATATCCATCTGTACTAGTGACCAACAACAAGGCTGCCCTAATCAAAGCAATCAAACAAGTCTTCCCAAATTCCTCACATCTCCTCTGCTCCTGGCAAATCATGAAGAATATCCAATCCAACTGCTACAAGCAGTTCAACTCTGAAGAAGAATGTTCCACCTTTGGAAAACATTGGAATCAATTACTCCATTCTAAAACTGTTTCTGAGTATCACAAAAACTTCACTCAGGAAAAATCCCTGAATATCTTGGGGGATTGATAAATGCACACCCCGGGCCGCACACCCACGCCAGGGGCACACCCATCAAAAGAAGGGTGTGGGCACGCCTGTAGATGGGCTTGCAGTTTGCACGCCCATCTACAGGCGTGCAACACCCCCAAGGATGGGTGTGCAGCCACACACCCTGTTCAAACCAGGGTGTGCAGTTTGCACGCCCTGTTGGGGAGGTATACAACCCCCTCAGCCAGAGGGATCCCCCCGGTCAAGGAGGTTGTATAAAGCCCTCGACTGGAGGGATTCCCTCCAGTCAAAGGGGCTATACAACCTCCTCGACCGGAGGGATTCCCTCCAGTCAAAGGGGTTATACAACCTCTTTGACTGGAGGGATTCGCTCTGGTTGAGGAGGTTATACAACCTCCTCAACTGGAGGGAATCCCTCTGGTAAAGGAGGTTATACACCCTCCTCAACCAGGGGGGATCCCTCCGGCCAAGGAGGTTGTATGACCTCCTCAACCGGAGGGATCCCCTCCGGTCAAGGAGGTTGTATGACCTCCTCAACCGGAGGGGATCCCTCCGGTTGACGAGGTCATACAACCTCCTTGGCCGGAGGGATCCCCCCTGGTTGAGGAGGGTGTATAACCTCCTTGACCAGAGGGATTCCCTCCAGTTGAGGAGGTTGTATAACCTCCTCAACCAGAGGGATTCCCTCCAGTCAAAGAGTTTTTATTACCTCTTTGACTGGAGGGTTTCCCCTCCAGTTGAAGAGGTTATATGTGAGCCTGGGTCTCTTGAGTGACAACAGGACACAAGGGAAAGGGGGAATAAGTAATATAATTATTTAGTAGAAAAAATGTAGAATTAGTATAATGATAATAAAAAAGATCTTAAGTGATCTGGGAGCTGCCAAATGAGTGGTCAGCCTCTTCTTCCACAACTGAAACTGGGTGAAGGGACCTGGTCAAAGGAAACTGAAGCCAGCCAATCTTTTTTTGGTCAAAGAAAACTGACTCAAGGATTGTTAGATGGAAACCTGGTTGATTTTCCCTGATAAAATCAACAAAAATACAAGGGGAAAGGATCTTGGAATGATCAAGCAACTTATTGCTGGGCTATGCCTTATCTAGCAGGATTCAATCTTATTGGTTCTATGCCACTGCTGGGGAATTGAAGCTGTAGTAGAAAGAAGGGAAAAGGGGAGGATAAAACAGAACAGACAGACTAGAGATAAAGGACTTGGGAGGAGTTGATGAAGTTGCAGAAGAAGGGACTCACTGGTTGATTGAATGACAGCTGGACTGGGAAGTAATCAGAGAAGTGAGGAGCCTTACTTAGTATTCCAAAATCTTGTTGAGGAAGCTGCTGGGTTCAACTGGTTGAAGTCCTTTTACTGAAGTGTGTGGTTGTTGTGTAGTATTCTGGAGTCTGTGTATCTTCTGGGGTGTAGAGGATACTCAGACTCGAAGATTTTCATAGTTTGCTGACATAATCAGTGCTTGCTTGTGGTCAGCTTGCATCTGAAACACTGCACAGCAGTTTTTATCATAAAATCACTAATAATTCACTAACTATGTGAAGGAGTAAGATATGGAGAAGATGCTCAGTTGTGACTAGGGTTTAAATATGATGAGGAAACAGAATATGAGTTCAAAACAGCATTAAAACCTGATTCTGAAAAGATATGAGACAGTTGTGACTTAAAGAGGAAGATAAGACAGATTTTAGGTCAGCTGTGCTGGCTCTAAGGCTGACATTATGCAACCTCTTTGAATGGAGGGGAATCCCTCCATTCAAAGAGGTTGTATAACCTCTTTGACCAGAGGGGAATCCCTCCAGTCAAAGAGGTTGTATAACCTCTTTGACCAGAGGGGAATCCCTCCAGTCAAAGAGGTTGTATAACCTCTTTGACCAGAGGGGAATCCCTCCAGTCAAAGAGGTTGTATAACCTCTTTGACCAGAGGGGAATCCCTCCAGTCAAAGAGGTTGTATAACCTCTTTGACCAGAGGGGAATCCCTCCAGTCAAAGAGGTTGTATAACCTCTTTGACCAGAGGGGAATCCCTCCAGTCAAAGAGGTTGTATAACCTCTTTGACCGGAGGGGAATCCCTCCAGTCAAAGAGGTTGTATAACCTCTTTGACCGGAGGGATATCCCCCCCAGTCAAGGAGGTTGTATGACCTCCTTGACCGGAGGGAATCCCTCTGGTCAAGCCGTGCGGCTGCTGACAGTAAGAGAGTTTGAGGCGAAACTAGAGGATGTATTTCTGTCAGACAGGTGAACAAGAAAAGAGACAAAGACAAGGAACAAAGAAAAAGAAAGAGAGACAGAAATATACCTAGAGGATCTAGATGGAAAAGCTACGGCAAGCGGAAGACAAAAAAGAAACAAACAG
Source organism: Puccinia hordei (assembly GCA_007896445.1). Taxonomy (NCBI): domain Eukaryota; kingdom Fungi; phylum Basidiomycota; class Pucciniomycetes; order Pucciniales; family Pucciniaceae; genus Puccinia; species Puccinia hordei. Next base: position 41,314 of record RDRW01000502.1, read on the forward strand.
AAAACAGGCTAGAGAAGAGACTGAGAAAAGAGATCGGTCAGTGAGAGAACAAGACTAGCCAGAAACATGAGGTAGAGAAAAAGATGAGGTACCACTACTCTGAACTCTAGCAGCGGTGATCCCGTGACAGCGACGACGACAATGATTGATTGATTGTTGGTTCGTTCGCTAGTGTGTTGGATTGAGTTGGTTCCAGGCGGGATGAGGAACCAGACTAAGGGAGCGGGCGGGCTCAAGCTGAGTTGGCGAATTGAGAGCACGTGAGAGCACGGGCGCGCATGCGCGCGCACAATCACAAACTTGAAATCTGACACTCCCACATGCTCATTGCCGGTCAGGCAATGAGCACAGAAGGTGGAGACCCCTCAGCGCTCGTTTGATTGAAACTTTGCCAACCGCTTTGGTTAAGAAGTCGGCGAGCATGAGACTTGAGGGAACATATTGTAACTTGATGGCCTTGATTTTGATTTCGCGTCGTACGAAGTGATGACGAAGCACCATGTGTTTTGTTTTGTAGTTTGAGTGATTCGACGCGTCATTTGCAAGCGCTATGGCGCCATGATTATCGTCAAATATTGCTGTTGGCCCCGGAGGTTTGATGTTGAAGATCTTCTTCAGGAGGGTCTTTATCCACATGATCTCTTTGGTTATGTCACCAAGAGACTTATATTCGGCTTCTGTCGACGATAGTGATAGCGTGGGTTGTTTCTTGGACTTCCACGATATGACATTGCCATTGAACAGCACCAAATTCCCCGATACTGATCGCCGCGACTCAGGGCACGACGCCCAGTCCGCATCTGCGTATCCAACTAGAGAGCTAATCCCCTGTTGCGTTCGATTGAACCTCAGACCAATGTCCCTTGTGCCTTTGAGGTATCGAAATACCTGTACTCCGGCATCCCAGTGTTGAGTTCCAGGTTGATTCAGGTATTGTGACAGAGAGCTAACGGCGAAGGTGATGTCTGGTCGCGTGGTGACACTGAGATAATTGAGTGCCCCAACTAGGGATCGATAATTTTTGCCGGACTCAAGAAATGCTACACGTTCCGCCTTGGAAGCTTTCACTAGATGCCCACCTGGCTTCATTGGTGTTGAAGCCGGATACAGGTGTTGTATCCCAAACCTTTCGAGTTGAGAGTCTATATAGTGGCCTTGAGATAGCGTTACGGATCCGTGTTCTTGTGTGACGTTCATTCCTAGTAGCAGCCTTGACTCGCCTAAATCCTTGATTTGAAATTTGGACCAAACTTCGTTCTTGAATATTTCAGGGTCCTTACTAAAAATAGCAAGATCGTCGACATGAAGATACAAAAACGTTCCCTTCCTCCAGAATACGCATGGCTCTGCCTCGCACCTGCGGAATCCAATCTGAGCCAGCCATTCCGTCAGTGTTCGATGCCACGCGTGTGGCGCTTGTTTCAGGCCATACATGGCCTTGTTTAACTTCAAGACGTGTCCAGATGGTACCTTCACACCCGGAGGTGGATTGATGTACAGATCTTCTTCTAGAGGTGCGTTCAGGAAAGCGCTCTTTATATCTATTTGATGGAAAAGCAGGTCATTTTGTAAGGCATGGATTATGAGCATTCTGAGAGATACCATTTTCCCCGTTGGGGCGTAGGTTACGAAGTAGTCCTTGCCCTCCGTCTGTTGGAAACCCTGCGCACAGAGTCGGGCCTTGTATTCAATTGGAACATTCAATTGGTCCTTCTTGACCTTAAAAACCCAAGTGCAGTTGATGCACTTCATCTGGTCCTCCTTCTGAACGATTATCCAGACATCGTGATCTTCCATGTTGGTGATCTCCTTGTCAATAGCCTTCTGCCAGAACGTCGACTTTGAGGAATTGATTGCCTGAACATACGATAACGGGGTATCCGCTTCCGATCTCTCAGTTAGGTAAACTAGAATTGAGTTTCCTCGACGATCCACGGAGAGGATATTGTCGGTGGAGATGGCGCTGCTAATGTCTTTTGGAGCAAGTCTTGGCGCCGGCGATTCCTCTATTCCGGCAGGTTGAGACTCCTCTTCGGGCACTGACGTCGAAGGGTCTTCTGGTTGCTGCAATGGCGGTATGACAGGCAGACTCATGTCTTCATCGTCCTCCGCCTCACTTTCTTCATCCAGTAAGCTGCTTTCGTCCGTTGGAGATTGGCCAAGAAGTCCAGGAAAGACGGTCTCATCGAACTTCACATTCCGAACACTGAAGACCTTCTTGGATGACAGTTTATAGATTTGATACGAGGAGAAATCATTTTCGTACCCTAGCATTATTCCCCTCTTGGCCGTCGGAGCTAGTTTGAATGTCCGGTGTTCCTTTGGAATGAGGGAATACGTAGAGCAGCCAAACGGACGCAGGACCTCGAGGTTGACTTTTCTCCCGGTCCACGTCTCGTATGGGATTGTATTGCCCCGAGTGGCTGAGGGCGTAATGTTGGACAACTTGCAGGACGTGTTGACAGCCTCTGCCCAGAACGATTTCGGCAGACGAGATTGAAGGAGTAGACATCGAGCTTTCACCAGGATTGTTTGATTTGATCTCTCCGCCATCCCGTTGTTTTGAGGATTGTACGCGGGCGATACGTGATGGGTGATCCCATGAGTACGGCATAAGTCTTGGAATTGCTTGTTTACAAACTCACCGCCCCCATCGGATATGATGGATTGAAGCTTGTGACCAGTTTGAGTTTCCGCTTGCGCCTTGAATTCATTGAATGCGTCAAACGCTCCATCCTTCGATTTCAAGAATTTTACGGTCTTGTACCCACTGAATTGATCCACCAGCGTCATGAAGTACTGATAGCCGGTCGTTGATCTTGCAGAGAAGGGTCCGACCAAGTCCATATGGACAGCCTCAAGGGTGGAGTTCACTTGTTTGAACTTGCTGTCAAACGGCAGCGCTTTAAGTTTGCACACCTTACACACATCACATTCTTCGGATTGTGACTGGGGCACCAGGATCTTCTGATACCTGGGATTTGGATGCCCCAGTCGCTCATGCCAATTTGGTGCTGACGCACTCGAAAGGTAACAGGTGGAAGTGGATTTTATTTCAGCAAAGTGAGAGGAAGGAAGCTCTAACAAGTTACTCTTGACAGTACCGTCAATTTTGAAGTCTCCATCGATAGTGATCATTACATCCTGGCTGCTCTTCTTTTGAAGGACCAGGTTATCTTCGAAAAGTCGAGGAACAGAGAGGAGACATCGGTTTAATTCGGGAACGAGGAGAACATCATCGAGGACGAGTTTGTTGCCGTCTTGGTTGATGAGGATGGCGGATCCAATTGCCTTTGCGTTGAGGAAGTTCTTGTGTCCGCCAGTTGAGATACGAATACTAGTCTCGGCGATCGGCATGAAGATAGCTGGATCGTTTACCATGTGGTGGGTGGCACCCGTGTCCATCACAATTGGCTTGTCTTTGGTTTCGACGAGTAAGAGGGAAACTTCGGATTCGTGGCCATCATCTACCTCTACGAGTTGAGTGGCAGGCGCGGAGCTGGATGACGGGGTCCCCCAGGAAGCTGGTTGAAGCTCTGGATGAAGTTGCCAGCAGTGAGCTGCATCGTGCGATGTGACCGCCGGATTGTGTTTCCCGGGTTCTCCGGGTTTACCGTTCTCACCAGGTTTGGCAGGTTCGCAGCGAGGTTTCTGTGACCGACGACTCTTTCCTTTTGCACTCTTTGTAGACTCATGCATCAATGCAGAAGCCGCTCCTTCTTCGGATGTTTTGAGTACCGGTTTGGAGTTGATCTTTGCTTTTCGAGAGGCGTCAAGGTGAACCATCTCCTGCAGTTTGCCGAGCACTGCGGTGGGATTCTCGCATATAACCTCGTTCATGATGATGTTGTCGACGAGATTGTACAGATCTTCGGAGAGCTTGGCTAGTATTGAGAAGCTGAGTATGTTGTCTGGAACACCAAGATTGAGCATTCGAATCTCATTAAGCATCTTTCGCATGTCGGAGATAAAGTCGCCTAAAATTCCTTTGTATTCATATCGCATGAACCGAAGCCAGACTCGGCCTTTGTTGTTGACGGATGTCGAGGCGAAGCGAGCTAGAATACTGGCCCATATTGCAAAGGGCGACTCGGCGATGTCAGGAGTGACGACGGTTTCGAAGACGGCTTCGCTGACGTGGCTCATGAGGATGTGAACCACTTCGGCATGCTTCGTGGCGACTGCAGCAGCTGCTGCTCCTGCGAGATCGACCGGAGGTTGGAGTACATACTTGAGCAGGTTGGTATGACGAAGGTAGGCTGTCATTCGCATCGACCACTGGAGATAGTTGTTCTCCGTGAGAGCAGGAATGTTGGTCTTCGTATGTACGTCGTTATCCGCCATCGAGATCCTCTAATTGTTTCGGGGCTGCTCGAGACTGTAAATCTAAGAGAGTTTGAGGCGAAACTAGAGGATGTATTTCTGTCAGACAGGTGAACAAGAAAAGAGACAAAGACAAGGAACAAAGAAAAAGAAAGAGAGACAGAAATATACCTAGAGGATCTAGATGGAAAAGCTACGGCAAGCGGAAGACAAAAAAGAAACAAACAGAAAACAGGCTAGAGAAGAGACTGAGAAAAGAGATCGGTCAGTGAGAGAACAAGACTAGCCAGAAACATGAGGTAGAGAAAAAGATGAGGTACCACTACTCTGAACTCTAGCAGCGGTGATCCCGTGACAGCGACGACGACAATGATTGATTGATCGTTGGTTCGTTCGCTAGTGTGTCGGATTGAGTTGGTTCCAGGCGGGATGAGGAACCAGACTAAGGGAGCGGGCGGGCTCAAGCTGAGTTGGCGAATTGAGAGCACGTGAGAGCACGGGCGCGCATGCGCGCGCACAATCACAAACTTGAAATCTGACAGACAGCACAGTCCCAAAAAATGGGGACTATGCCGTCAGCACGCCCTATGTATGTACATAGGTAGGGGTGTGCGTGCCCCTACCTATATACATAGAAGGGTGTGCGGCCTGCACACCCTTTCTATGTATATGGGTAGGGGCACGCACTCCCCTACCTATATACATAAAAACGGTGTGCAGGCCGCACGCTCTTTTTTGAATAGGGCGTGCAACCACACGCCCTGGTTTGGGTGGGTGTTGCACGCCTGTAGACGTCACTGCCAGCATAATTGCCTAGGATGAATTCATCCCAGTTACACTGGGATGCACTCAACCAATTTAAACTTGGTTGAAATCAACTGATGAAATATAAATCCAAGGGACCCCCCTTGGTTTTATATTTCATTGGTTGAGGTCAACCTACTTTAAATTGGTTGTTTGCATCCTAGTTTAACTGGGATGAACTCAACCTAGGCAATTATTCTGGCAGTGTGTGCTGACACCCAAAAGTGGGTGTGCAGCCCGCACGCCAATAAAAAAAAGGTGTGCGGGCTGCACACCTTTTTTTTAAGGGCGTGAGTTGGGCGTGGGTGTGGGTGTATCAACCCCAAACATCTTGAAAGCCAGACATGAAGGTGTTTGGAAATAAATTCTGTCCACAAATCATAAAATTTCAGCAAATGATTTTAAAAATACACTGTTTGTCACATCAAATTCTACACCCCTTAAAGTATTCTAAAAAAATTAAAAATGTTGAGAAATCCTGAAAACTCAGCCATGGGGATTTTTTTTTGAAAAAACCGGGTGGATTGGCAAAAAAAAGGCATTTTTTCTTTGAAAAATAAAAAACACCATAAAATTCTACACCCCTAAAATTATAATAAATCAATTTAAAATTTTGAAAAACAATGAAAATCCGCCCGCAAAAAATTAAATAAAAAAACCGGGTGTAAATGCGGAAAAACCGGGTTGTTTTTATCAATGCCCTTGACACCAAAAACCCAGTTTTCCCGTGTTTACACCTGTTTTTCTGCGCAATTGCGGCTGCGCAGTGCCCGGTTTTCCGTTGTGAGAACTCCTTTTCGGACGGGGGTAGCTCTGTGAGGGGGAAATAGCAGCTATAGTATTTCAGGTATGTATGAATCTATCACAACTGTTAAGGGTGGTTTGAAAGACCTGCCCCTCTATTTACTACAAGAGTTAACACAACAATTTTATTTATTGTTGTGGCTGATAACTTTCTTTTTGTTTTCTTTAAGAGAACTATTTATGTAGTAATCTCTTATCAGACAAAGATCTAATTTCAACGTACAAATAATCAGCAATGAGCTTGATGAAGGGATCAGGGAAGTAGATAGTGGATGGATTGTTACAGAAAGTTCTGGTGAATAGAATACAGCCTTTTTGGAATTGATGAGGAACCAGTAGTTATATGTTTATGATTTCTTTATTTCTTTATTTATTTTTAGATGTAGTCTAAGGAAATGAGTAAAAGGAGATTTTTGGTATAATGTGAAATATTCAAAGTGTTGTATCCTCTTCCTTAAACTTTAGTTAACAGAGCACAATTTTTCTGTTTTTTCTTTTGTGTATTTTAAACTGATATGAAAGATTTTGTTGTGGGTCACCTGATTAAGATCACACTATTTATATGGATGAGTAATTTTATTTAATTTGCTAGCTAGATGGTGGGGAGTGGGATCAACCTGGGATGATTTTTTTCTGGGAGGGAACAACCTCCCCTTTATATAGTACAATGTGAGGGATTTTTGCTGGTGGGATGTCTGATTGAGGTATTTATGCTGGTGGGGTCTCTTCTTCTACGCTGCCTTCTATTGAATTATGCGTTGAAATATTCAATCAGCCCAACTATTCAAATAAGCATATTCATAATGGTATTCTCATCAAAACTCAAACTCGCAAGCGCCTCGAACAGTTTTTCTTTCCTTTAGTCAATCAAATAATTCAAATACTAAAGAAAAGAAAAACTGTAAGTCAATCTCAATCACTTCTGGTTGGTGGTAATGATGGAATATTAATGGTTTCTTTATTTTCTATTTCTCTCATTTTCATTTATTTAGTTGTTTGGCTCCATCAAAATTGTCGTGTCGTATCATCTCCACCCCAATCATTATTGAATCTCAACAGTTCTTTATTATTCTCTTTTATCATATAATTTCTTAAATTGTTTTCTTACTTAATCTTCTTCTTCCATATCTCATAGATTCTCTTATCTAAATCGTTGTTGTCGGGTAGTATTAACTCCTGCTCATCATCTTGTCAACTCAGGTTAGATGTTAGTATTATTTCTCTTCTCTTTCTCTTAAGTCAATCAAATAATTCAAATACTAAAGAAAAGAAACACTTTGTTTGGCTCCATCACAATCGTCGTGTTGTATCATCTCCACCCCAATCATTATTGAATCTCAACAGATTCTCTTATCTAAATCGTCGTCGTCGGGTAGTATTAACTCCTCCTCATCATCTTGTCAACTCAGGTTAGATATTCTCTTATCTAAATTGTCGTCGTCGGGTAGTATTAACTCCTCCTCATCATCTTGTCAACTCAGTTCCTTGCCAAGATCCAAAAACTATACCTTCATGCATGGAGTGCATAAAGTGAGCTATTTCTGTTGGTGATGTTTTCTAATCCTGCACTGCTTCATGCGGGGAGTGCATAAAGTGAGATATTTCTGCTGGTGATGTTTCTTGTTCTACACTGCCTTTATGCATGGAGTGCATAAAGTGAGCTATTTCTGCTGGTGAGGTTATGTACTTAGGCTGTGCCACAGAGCATGTGCTGCGTCTTGTGACCAGACACTAAACTATATACTACTTCTATATATATACTATGTACTTATTATTCACTATAATTCTTTTTAAATGTATATCTTTTGATTTAGCCATGCAAACCCTAAAATAAATGGGTGACTCACCAGGAAAAAAAAGTTGGCACCTCTATGGAGGTGCCTTTGCTTATCTCTTACCCATCCTCAACATATCAACACTGTATCTTGACTATATCCCCCACTTCAACAGAATGTATCAATGAGGTATCTTGTTTTCACATGACTGCTCCAAAGTTGAAGTATTTCCATATATTTAATTAATCATTTGTCAAATAGTAAGTAAATCCCCAATAAACTTCATGAAATTTGACTAGTGATCATGAAAAACCACAAGGAGGGGAATTCACTGTATGTCTCCATTTGTCCCCCACATGCTACGTCTTGCTAACTCAACTTTGATCTTCAGCGCTTGATACAACAACATTTCGCCACCCTGATAGGGTCAAAAAGCAAAACTCTACCTCATCATGATGAAGAGGAATTGCGCATGGATATTGATGATCAGGTGGAGGATCTCTTGAGTGATCCAGACTACCCGTATCCTCATGGTCCTGGTCATCCATCTGCTACCCCCAAAACATTGACCATCATGCGCAGGATGATGACTGCCGCCGGAGTTCATTCCTTCCGCCCAAATTTCAACCAACCAATCAACAGTCCTGATAATGAGCATCTGCTTGATCTGGCCGTGAAGACATTTGTTGAGCTGGTAAAATGCAAAGAGTACACTGGAATTGTTCCCAAACGTCTGAAAGAGGAAAGCATCCAAAATGCCATTCATCTCCATGTTACCCAGCGACTCAGAAGACGGTCAGTTTTTTCCTGATGCTTTGTTTACCTATCATATTGATTCACGTCTCCTTACTAAACAAATTTCATCAGGTATCAACAAGAGAATAAGTGGTCCAACAGTCAACGAGAAGCACAATACAAGACTGCTTGGCGCACTTCTAGATTGGTTAATGTAAGCAACAATTGAATTGACCGCTTAAATATATTCCTGGACTAACAAAACCAAACTTTTCTTGCAGCTACAACACACCCGAATTGCAACCTTAAGCAAGTATCAAAAGCTTTTGGGCCTTGTTCCAATTGTTGAAGGCGCATGCAGTGACAATGATACCAATGATGAAGTATCTCAAATGATCCAAATCGCTTATTCAAAAAGAAATCCCAAAAAATGCACCGTTTGATCAATCCCATGGAAACATCACAAAATTTCTCGCATGATGCGTAAAATTGATGATTTGAAGGCTGCTATGATAGCAGCAACCCTGAAAGGCTCTTCTGGTGCTGCGGCCTGGGAGCGTCGGAATGTTTCGTTGCCAATTGAAAGCAAGCTCAAACCACCATCCAATTTTCCAAAGGCATGCTTTGATTGTGAATGGCTTGACTCCCTCACCAAGCATCAAAGATCTGCTTTGAAGTTGCGCTCAAAACCTGACATTAGAGCCCTGGTTAAGGAACTTGAGGAGATGGTCCCCGGAAATTAGTTCTCATTTATAATCACATTTTTCCTTGTACATAAATAATTTATTTGTAAAAACTCGGAGATGGTCCCCGGAAATTAGTTCTCATTTATAATCACATTTTTCCTTGTACATAAATAATTTTTTTGTAAAAACTCCTGTACATACTTGATTGTAATTGTATCTAATTTAACCTATCAAAATTTATCAAATCTAACCAACGCTTGACTCCGAGAAATATAATTCAACAAAAACTGTGAATCAGAGAAATGGGAAATGGGTTGATAACAATTGAACCAATTGATTACACATGGAGTTCCTGATAAGGATAGTAGCGCTGCCGCATGAGGAAAAAAAAAAAAAAAAAAAAAAAAAAAAAAAAAAAAAAAAAAAGGGGGGGACAAATTGAAAAGTTGATCAATATACCTGATTTTTTGATCAATATACCCTGAGGAAAAATGAACAATATTTGTAGTGAAAGATGGTGAGGGGAAGAATGAAGATAAAATGAAGCAATTCACAACTGTCAGGTCAAAACTGATGCAGCTTGATTTTAGTAACAGTTATTCCAACAAACTCCAAATCCTGGATTATAAGTTAAATATATGGTTATTGTGAATTGATCATGGATTCTGATGGAATTTGAAGCTGGAAATTTCAGTAAAATGTCACAAATTTTCCAAAATATGACTGAAGTACCTCTATCCAAATGCATTCTATGGGTATTCCAAATTACTAAGGAATCAGGGACTGCTTAATAGCGGTTTCTCTGTTCCATGCAAAATTGAGAGATTAAATTCCATGATTCATCAATTTGGTGGAAATAGTTACAATGGACAAACAATATCCTCTATGTCAAATCATGGCCTCCAAACTCAGCTGGATCGTAATATCAACCATGACTTCAAATGATAAAACAGCTTCCTTAAGAAATTGAAACCAATGTCTTGCTTGGTATATATGGGATATGGTATCCAATTTAGTATCCTAAATAAAATGTAATTCAAGTTTGACAATTGGTGGTTTGTCTGGAGGATGATGGGAGTATTTAAGCAAGGCGCTTATGGGGTGGTTTTATTATCCAATCTTTGAAGTTTGTGTATCTGTTGATAGAGAAGGCTGAAACTGGAAATTGCTTCTGAACAGTAAACTCCAAAGAGTACTGTAGAGCAGATGACTTTTGATAGAGGAAATGAAATACATGAGCTAAATTTCTTGGCCCAAAGAGCTAGTGTGCTTGAATTTCACAGCAATCATGGTTTCAAATGGATCAAATAGGGCGTATCAAATATGAAAAAATCCACCTTTGAAACCAGTGAATTAGGTTGTTCAATAAAATTTAACTTTTGAGAATTTTGAATCATTTTATATTGGTATCCACTGTTTTTAAAAATGGTGGATTTTCAAAACCAGTTGATTAGATAATGGTGGATTTGGTCATATTTGATACCCCCTAATAAGAGGTTTGTGATCCAAATGAACAGCTCTAAATTTTTCATATGAAAATCAAAGCATCTGAGAATATACTCAATCAAAATGTTTCATCCAGCACAATTTATCTGTTTATCAGATGTATAATTGATTCGAGGGATTTTTAATTCCTCTGTGATTGAATTTCCTGGGGATTTCACCTGTAAGGTTAAATTCTTGATGTTGAGTTTCAGTTACCCACTGAAACCCACAAACAGTGAAATCTTCTGTAAATATCATATGATATCATCATTCCTTGGAATATATTAAGAGCTCAAAAATACTGGATCATACATGAAATCACTCAGAGTGATTCCAACTAGGGCATTCAATTTGATTTTAGAAAAATCTATTGAATGCCCTAGTTGGAATCTGTCAGCCTCCCTGATGCCAAGGAAAAGTCCTTCTAGCTACAGGTGGTGCAAGAATATATGGAAAGAGTATATTAACTCTGGGTAAGGTACAATGTTACAATTCCCAAAAGATATGGGGGAATTGTGACGTAAAAATTGAGAGAAAAATAGGTTAATAATTATATTAAATAAATTTAATATAATTAAAAACCAGAGGGGCCTGATAGATCAGGGGTGGTTTAGATCCCTCTAAGGTATCTTACAAACAAATGCAGAGGATTTAGGTACCTGGAACACTGGGGCCTGTTGGAACAGGGGTGGTTTAATCCCAGGAATGGAAATGGGGGAATATCTTCAAGAAAAGGGTTATTACTTACTAGTAATAAACCTTGAGGGATCTTGGGGATATTCTGGGTGAAACTGGACAGTTTGAAGCGCTTGGATGGATGGATGGTGGATCTTGGTGGTCACTGTGAAGTTTTTGGGGAAGACAGGGCTAAAGAATAACTACTAAGAAGCTTACCAGACTGTGTTATAAAGATGTATATCTAATAAGAAGTGGGTAAGGTTGTTAGTGGGTATTGGGAAGCATGAGGAGCCTTCTTTGGGCGGTTGAAGAGCTCCTTAAATAGTCTTGGGTTCCCCCTGGGGACCCTGTAGGTATTATTGGCCAACTTGTGGGATCTTTGGACCACATTTTGGCCATTTTTGCTTTCTTGGTGACGCTTCAGCAGCCTCTGCTTTTAATACACGTCACCAATTGATTTTATTAATGTATTTACATATTTATATTTTCTTACAGTCTGTGGTACATCAGTACTGGTTGTTATAGATTTAATACTAGTGGCTTATTTGTATTTTATAATAAGCCACAGTATTGTTTATACTGTTTGTTCAGTCAGTATATTTTTATTTATATGTATAAATAATAATACACTCTAATATAATTAATCATTTAATCCCCAGTAACCTTTATTGCATATGTAACATATGTAATGAGGTCACTGGGGCGTGTTTTTACTGATTTGGGTGTACCTGAGTGACTGTGGAGTCCGCGTGCCAGCTGAGAGCCTGTAAGGGGCTTAATGCTTGCGCGGGGGCTTGTATCCCATTTTTGGCGCGGGCTTTCAGTCACGCGGGTTGAACTTCAAGTTCTGCGGACTGCGGTACGCGGGGTTTGAGTAAAACACGGTGTATTTACACTATCTCCCCTAATTTACACAACACCTCATTTCCGTGACTGGAAATGGGGTTTAAGCATATGTATTTACATATATAAGCATTTTACTTGATGCAAGTGCCTTTTATTAAAGGTACTTGCTAATTCTTGTATGCTAATTTACATAGTGAAGGAGTGAGAATTAGGGGTACCTGTGAGTGAGGTACCCTAGGTTAATTTTAGTGTAGATTCAGAATATCAAATAATATTCTAACTATTATTTGATATTACATATTTTTTATAATAATTTTTGTAGGAAACTTGTGACAGGTTGCTCTGTCATAGTAGCAAGCTGACAGAATCAGGCAACACTTTCCAGGTGTAGGATAATGTTTTCCCCCACATATGTTAATATCCATTTGAGAATCACCATTTCAACCTCCTATTAATTTGATATAGACTATATCTCTCATTTCTGTCTCAATAAATTTCAACCTAACACATAATTTAATTTAGACACAACAAGATTTCAGGTGGGGATCAATTTCTTTTTTGATTCTCTCTTCAAATCTGCTTAAATGTATCCCTGTCAAGTCCCAAAAAGAATTGTAAGAGAAAAGATGTTATTGATCCTACTGAAATTTGGCCATTCAATTACATGAGAATTTTTAAATATCCACAAAAACAGCTTAAGTCATTTACTTGGAAGCTTCCCGCATGGAAAAGCCCTCTTGGGTATCAAATCTCCTGTATAATTTCGTGGTGTTGTTGAAATATGTATACCATCCTGTTTTGGTGTTACTGCTCTGAATCCTAGATGATACTTTAGATAATTTTCAAAAACCATGTCAAGTCCTCCGGTAAGTTATGCAAAATTACTGAGAAAGAGCAATAAATTGAAAATCATGATGATTGGCTTGATGATATATTTCTTACCATATCTCTTACCAATTAATTCTGGAAGCCTTCTGATCTCACCTCCTATCATCACACTCTTTTTTTCCAACTAAGACCCAAGATTACTTATTATCAAAGAATGGTTGACACTGGTCTTGTATTTATAGATTAACTTTTCAGCTTCCATCTGTCATTTTATAATATCAACTTTGGTTAGAAATGATTCACATGATTTGAAAAATCTCATTCTTTTTCCATGAATAATCAATAAATTTTGGATTCAAACAAAACAATTTTGCCATATCCTATGATCTTATGTCAAACCCTGATCTTAATTACCCAATTACTCATAAGCCGGCCAGGATTTTCTGTTGTAGATTAAGCCCGCCGGGCTTAAACAGAACCCTTGATTTTCCTTGTTTTCCTGCACATACAATTTTTTTTTTAGTTCAAGCATCCTTAAGCCCGCCGGGCTTAATATCAATGAATTTTGGATTAAAACCAAACAATTTTGATGTATTCTATTATTTTATGCGGGACCCAATCATACTTACCTAGTGACACACAAGCCCACCAGGAATATCTTTTTAGATTAAGCCCGCCGGGCTTAAAAACACCCCTGTGCTTCCTTGTTGCCCTACACTCAAAGTCGTTTAGTCCAAGCATTCTTAAGCCCGCCGGGCTTAATATCAATCAATCTGGATTCAAAAAAAAATTGTCCAGATTCTATGATTTTATGTGTTTCCCAAAACTTACTTAATTGGTGAGACATAAAACTGCCACAATTTTCTGATATAGATTAAGCCCGCCGGGCTTAAATCCTAACTGAGCTTGTCATTTTTGGCCTGACCCTTGATTTTTTTTGGTCCACCCATCCTTAAGCCCGCCGGGCTTAATCACTAAGATGAAGCCCCAGCTCATAATTATACTTTGGTGCTACAGTACGAGTGGAAATTTCAGATCTTCCAGGAATTTTTGAAGAGATATTTATCAAGGGAAAATAAAGAGGATGTGGACAGGAATTCTGGATACTAAGACCCGAGTCAGGAGAAAACAAAGAAATACAGTCCCCTAGGTTGCATTGCAAAAAATTACTCATCCAACAAGAAGTATTGACCTTGAGGAAATGCACTTAGATGAACAGATATTTTGATTTCTATATAAACATTAGGTTTGAAATTTACAAAAACTTTGGGGTCAGATTGTAGGACAGAAGATGGTGGATTACATGCAAATTCAATCTTGATGGGGAGAATTGAGTGACAGGAAGTTAAAGGCGTGATAGATACGGAAACAGAGAAAACAATGAGATATGTGAATGATGAAAAGTGAAAATTAAACTCAACTGCAAATTTTTTCATCTGGTTTTTACCTGAATGAAAGGATCTTGAATAACCACATGCAAGCTGCACGCTTCTTGCATAAAGAACCACCCACAAAAATATTTATTTTTGGTTTGATGAAACTTCAATGATTTTGTGTATAAGGCAGCTCAAATATTGCATTAAAATAACTGATGAGACATTTTCAAGGAGAGTGCTTCTCTTTGCACGTGTTATTTTCACTAGCCTTGGGGGGGTAGGTTAGATCAAACCCAAGACACTTATTTGGTAGAGACCACATGAGAAAATGATGAATTCAACCCTGCAGTATGATATATTTCAAAACTGGATACATATGAGTGGATTCAGATAGCCAGAAATCAGGCATAAAAAATATGTATCCCTCTGCTATCCCTTTGATCAAGTGATTGATATATGTTGGATACAAAGTGGAGACAGCGTGGTGAAATACAAAGACCTTGTTTTCCCTGAAGCAAATCCCTCTCAGGCTTCATAAATTATGATCAACTCTGACAAGAAGTTTTTAAATAAATTTTGAAGGGTTATGTGGGTAATACATTACAACTTTGGTTCACAGGAAACCGCCTGAAAAACCTATCCATTCAATTCACTCAGCTTAGATGATAAATTACAAGATATAACTTCCAGGGTATTCCACTTGAGTTTTAATTTCCCCCAGCACCAACTCTACTATAGTAGAAATAAAGATTCTGACCTCTTTGAATTTTGAAGAACCGCTAAAAAAAGAGGCACACTCTGAGTGATTTCATGTATGATCCAGTATTTTTGAGCTCTTAATATATTCCAAGGAATGATGATATCATATGATATTTACAGAAGATTTCACTGTTTGTGGGTTTCAGTGGGTAACTGAAACTCAACATCAAGAATTTAACCTTACAGGTGAAATCCCC
Organism: Puccinia hordei; assembly: GCA_007896445.1. Classification (NCBI taxonomy): domain Eukaryota; kingdom Fungi; phylum Basidiomycota; class Pucciniomycetes; order Pucciniales; family Pucciniaceae; genus Puccinia; species Puccinia hordei. The sequence continues at coordinate 56,610 of RDRW01000502.1, forward strand.
AGGAAATTCAATCACAGAGGAATTAAAAATCCCTCGAATCAATTATACATCTGATAAACAGATAAATTGTGCTGGATGAAACATTTTGATTGAGTATATTCTCAGATGCTTTGATTTTCATATGAAAAATTTAGAGCTGTTCATTTGGATCACAAACCTCTTATTTGATCCATTTGAAACCATGATTGCTGTGAAATTCAAGCACACTAGCTCTTTGGGCCAAGAAATTTAGCTCATGTATTTCATTTCCTCTATCAAAAGTCATCTGCTCTACAGTACTCTTTGGAGTTTACTGTTCAGAAGCAATTTCCAGTTTCAGCCTTCTCTATCAACAGATACACAAACTTCAAAGATTGGATAATAAAACCACCCCATAAGCGCCTTGCTTAAATACTCCCATCATCCTCCAGACAAACCACCAATTGTCAAACTTGAATTACATTTTATTTAGGATACTAAATTGGATACCATATCCCATATATACCAAGCAAGACATTGGTTTCAATTTCTTAAGGAAGCTGTTTTTATCATTTGAAGTCATGGTTGATATTACGATCCAGCTGAGTTTGGAGGCCATGATTTGACATAGAGGATATTGTTTGTCCATTGTAACTATTTCCACCAAATTGATGAATCATGGAATTTAATCTCTCAATTTTGCATGGAACAGAGAAACCGCTATTAAGCAGTCCCTGATTCCTTAGTAATTTGGAATACCCATAGAATGCATTTGGATAGAGGTACTTCAGTCATATTTTGGAAAATTTGTGACATTTTACTGAAATTTCCAGCTTCAAATTCCATCAGAATCCATGATCAATTCACAATAACCATATATTTAACTTATAATCCAGGATTTGGAGTTTGTTGGAATAACTGTTACTAAAATCAAGCTGCATCAGTTTTGACCTGACAGTTGTGAATTGCTTCATTTTATCTTCATTCTTCCCCTCACCATCTTTCACTACAAATATTGTTCATTTTTCCTCAGGGTATATTGATCAAAAAATCAGGTATATTGATCAACTTTTCAATTTGTCCCCCCCTTTTTTTTTTTTTTTTTTTTTTTTTTTTTTTTTTTTTTTCCTCATGCGGCAGCGCTACTATCCTTATCAGGAACTCCATGTGTAATCAATTGGTTCAATTGTTATCAACCCATTTCCCATTTCTCTGATTCACAGTTTTTGTTGAATTATATTTCTCGGAGTCAAGCGTTGGTTAGATTTGATAAATTTTGATAGGTTAAATTAGATACAATTACAATCAAGTATGTACAGGAGTTTTTACAAAAAAATTATTTATGTACAAGGAAAAATGTGATTATAAATGAGAACTAATTTCCGGGGACCATCTCCGAGTTTTTACAAATAAATTATTTATGTACAAGGAAAAATGTGATTATAAATGAGAACTAATTTCCGGGGACCATCTCCTCAAGTTCCTTAACCAGGGCTCTAATGTCAGGTTTTGAGCGCAACTTCAAAGCAGATCTTTGATGCTTGGTGAGGGAGTCAAGCCATTCACAATCAAAGCATGCCTTTGGAAAATTGGATGGTGGTTTGAGCTTGCTTTCAATTGGCAACGAAACATTCCGACGCTCCCAGGCCGCAGCACCAGAAGAGCCTTTCAGGGTTGCTGCTATCATAGCAGCCTTCAAATCATCAATTTTACGCATCATGCGAGAAATTTTGTGATGTTTCCATGGGATTGATCAAACGGTGCATTTTTTGGGATTTCTTTTTGAATAAGCGATTTGGATCATTTGAGATACTTCATCATTGGTATCATTGTCACTGCATGCGCCTTCAACAATTGGAACAAGGCCCAAAAGCTTTTGATACTTGCTTAAGGTTGCAATTCGGGTGTGTTGTAGCTGCAAGAAAAGTTTGGTTTTGTTAGTCCAGGAATATATTTAAGCGGTCAATTCAATTGTTGCTTACATTAACCAATCTAGAAGTGCGCCAAGCAGTCTTGTATTGTGCTTCTCGTTGACTGTTGGACCACTTATTCTCTTGTTGATACCTGATGAAATTTGTTTAGTAAGGAGACGTGAATCAATATGATAGGTAAACAAAGCATCAGGAAAAAACTGACCGTCTTCTGAGTCGCTGGGTAACATGGAGATGAATGGCATTTTGGATGCTTTCCTCTTTCAGACGTTTGGGAACAATTCCAGTGTACTCTTTGCATTTTACCAGCTCAACAAATGTCTTCACGGCCAGATCAAGCAGATGCTCATTATCAGGACTGTTGATTGGTTGGTTGAAATTTGGGCGGAAGGAATGAACTCCGGCGGCAGTCATCATCCTGCGCATGATGGTCAATGTTTTGGGGGTAGCAGATGGATGACCAGGACCATGAGGATACGGGTAGTCTGGATCACTCAAGAGATCCTCCACCTGATCATCAATATCCATGCGCAATTCCTCTTCATCATGATGAGGTAGAGTTTTGCTTTTTGACCCTATCAGGGTGGCGAAATGTTGTTGTATCAAGCGCTGAAGATCAAAGTTGAGTTAGCAAGACGTAGCATGTGGGGGACAAATGGAGACATACAGTGAATTCCCCTCCTTGTGGTTTTTCATGATCACTAGTCAAATTTCATGAAGTTTATTGGGGATTTACTTACTATTTGAAAAATGATTAATTAAATATATGGAAATACTTCAACTTTGGAGCAGTCATGTGAAAACAAGATACCTCATTGATACATTCTGTTGAAGTGGGGGATACAGTCAAGATACAGTGTTGATATGTTGAGGATGGGTAAGAGATAAGCAAAGGCACCTCCATAGAGGTGCCAACTTTTTTTTCCTGGTGAGTCACCCATTTATTTTAGGGTTTGCATGGCTAAATCAAAAGAGATACATTTAAAAAGAATTATAGTGAATAATAAGTACATAGTATATATATAGAAGTAGTATATAGTTTAGTGTCTGGTCACAAGACGCAGCACATGCTCTGTGGCACAGCCTAAGTACATAACCTCACCAGCAGAGGGATTTACTTACCATTTGAACAATTATTAATTAAATATATGGAAATACTTCAGCTTTGGAGCAGTCATGTGAAAACAAGATACCTCATTGATACATTCTGTTGAAGTGGGGGATACAGTCAAGATACAGTGTTGATATGTTGAGGATGGGTAAGAGATAAGAAAAGGCACCTCCATAGAGGTGCCAACTTGTTTTTCCTGGTGATACATATATAGTAGATTCCCCATCAACCTATAAAATATATAAATATAAATATCAGGTTAGACTCAATATAAGAAGATTGCCCTCTCTCTTTCTTGGCCCACCTTGACTCCTGAAGCTACAACCCTTGCCCCATATTAAACTTATATTACATATACTTTATACAAATTATCCCCCCTTTCTCCATTCCTCTCACCTGATGTGTGTGGTAAGCAAGCACTTTAGTATTAGGCTCCTAAGAATAGATATAAATCAGCCACACCTTTTATTTTATTCTTAGTGTTATACTCATCCCCATTAGCATTAGACAGGAAGGCAGCTCTTATATCAGCACCTTTTTCATAACCTACATTAGTACTAGTGTAGTTATACATTTCCCTTCCAAGCTCTATTCTGCCCTTGAGTAGTTCCACAACGGCTTTAATCAATAAAGGGCATTAATAAAAAACCCCAGTTTTTCCGCGTTTACACCCAGTTTTACGCAGCGGGGACGTCCAAATTGCTGCGCAGTACACCCGGTTTTCCGCATGTACACCCGGTTTTTTTATTTAATTTTTTGCGGGCGGATTTTCATTATTTTTCGAGGATTTAAATTCATTTATTATACTTACAGGGGTGTAGAATTTTATGGTAATTTTCTTTTTGCAAAAAACCTATGTCTTCTATTTTTTTTGGCCAATCCACGCAGTTTTTTTTTAATTTAATTTTTTGCGGGCGGATTTTCATTATTTTTCGAAGTTTTAAATTTATTTATCATACTTACAGGAGTGTAGAATTTTATTGTAATTTTTATTTTGCAAAAAAACTATGGCTTCTATTTTTTTTGGCCAATCCACCCGGTTTTTTCATACAAAATCCTCACAGCTTGATTTCCAGGATTTCTCAACATTTTAAACTTTTTTAAAGCACTATAAGGGGTGTAGAATTTAATGTGACTAACAGTTTTTTTTTAAAATCACTGGTTGGATTTTTATGATTTTTGGACTCAATTTATTTCCAAACACCTTCACGTCTGTCTTTCAAGATATTCAGGGAGTTCTTAAATGGATTCATACACTTGAGAGGGTGAAGAATTCATTGGAAACAAATACTGATTATAAAACTAACTTCTTATCAGATTTCATGACAAAGAAATGGAATATTACATTTATTATTTATTCATAAATTATTAACTTTATTACATTTATTATTTATTCATAAATTATTAACTTGTTATTATGTCTCTTGCTTTTAATTTATTTATTTATTTTATTCATTTCATTTATTCCATTTATTTTGTTTAATTTAATTTAATTTTGTTTTGTTTATTTTACTTGTTTTACTTATTTATTTTATTTGTTGTAAATAAAATATTGAATGAGGATGATTGGGGAGGTTGCGTTATTCATAAATCATTGACTTGAAATTATGTCTCTTGCTTTTAATTAATTGATTAATTTTATTCATTTCATTCATTCTTATTTGTTTAATTTTATATTATTTACTTTTGTTTATTTTACTTATTTAAAATGCTGCCCTCCATAATTTTATTTTGTTTTGTTTGTTTTCCTTGTTTTAATTGTTTATTTTATTTGTTTTAAATAAAATATTTAATGAGGATGATTGGGGAGGTCACGCGCATCAAATGCCGCCCTCCACATGCTATTTGCTTAAAAATTAAAAATTAAAAAAAAACCGGGTGTAAATGCGGAAAACTGGGTGCACTGCGCAGCCGCAGCTGCGCAGAAAACCGGGTGTAAACGCGGAAAAACCGGGTTTTTTTATTAATGCCCTTAATAAATTAAATATACTAAAATAAATGAGACATATACAAAAAAATTTATATGGAACCTGGTGACACAAACCCAAGGCATAATTTTAGAAAAAGGTTAGTCACATTAAATTCTACCCTCCTTAAAGTGTTTTAAAAAAAACTCAAAATGTTGAGAAATCCTGAAAATTAAGCTGTGGGGATTTCTTTTGAAAAAACCGGGTGGATTGGCAAAAAAGAATAGAAGTCATGGTTTTTTTGAAAAATGAAAATTACCATAAAACTTTACGCCCTTTAAATTGTAATAAATAAATTTGAAAATTTGAAAAAAAAATGAAAATCCGCCCGCAAAAAATCAATTAAAAACCCAGGTGTAAATGTGGAATACCAGGTGTACTGCGCAGCAATTTTGACATTGCTGCTGTGTAAAACCAGGTGTAACCGTGGCAAAACCGGGTTTTATTATTAATCCCCCCAAAAAAAAACTGAGTAGGCAAATTTAATTTTTCACAGTTTTTTTGTGCTGATAAATAATCTAAAAATTTGAATTGATTTTTTCAAAAAAACAAAAATTGGGCCAATTGGACCATTAGAATACCCAGAAGAAAAGCAGGTATAAACAGGGGTCCAGGGGAGAGAATGTACCTGGACAACCTGGGTATAAATGCAGAAAAACTAAGTACATTTATTTACCCCCTAAAAATAAATAAATATGAAATATGAAATACAATATTTTTGTATGTGTGTATTTGGGATATCTAAACAGAAAAACAAAAGAATACAGATTATTGTTATTGTTTTTTCATAAGTTTGTCAGTTTTTTTTAATATCTTACATTAGAAGGATAAAAACAACAAATGAAAAGTGGTTTTTTATTAAAGTAAATGTAAAAAAAGGCTCACGTGATCAAACAGGAAGAAGGTGTCTGAGGAAATAGGTGGGAGGAAAAGGGTGATTGTTTATGGGGGAAGAGATAAACCAGAAGAGAAGGAGTGATTGACAAATGCTCTGTAACTCTGCCCATGCATTTGATGTAAATGTAAGAGGAAATAAAAATCTAAGCATGACATATGATCAAGTTGACATTGGACACCAGCCTCTTGTACATTTTTTACGTACAACGGAGAGGCTGTACAAGCTTGTGATAACCACAGGTCTGGCTTGAGAATCCCTCAGGTGGATCTCCTACTCTGTTTTTCCGGATAGGCTTGACAATTGATTGATCTGATCTACTCTTCCGTTTTACGATCTGGCTTAATGATTCGCATTAGGTCCAATTGCGCATTTTCAATTCCTTCCAGGCATTAGCTATCCCCGGAGTGAGGCAACTCATAATGTTTGGTCCATGAATTCACATCAACACTTGTTCTGGATCGTCTCGGCTTTACCAACTTTTGTTTCTTTGGGATATCTCCGCTCAAGTTGAATAGGATAACCAGGTAAGGGTTCTTGATGTCATCAATTTTAGGTTTTTTGTTGGTCCACTTGACGCCCCCTTGATGGGTTTATTAGCATATTTTATCGTTCAAGTAGTAATAAGCATAATCTAGTTATAGTTACAGTTTTGTATTCCGCAGCATCTTTGAAACCTAGTTGATTACATTTAAATAAGTTTCCTCTTCTTGTAATGTTCTTCTCATTCAACTGTGTTTCAAAACTCTTTTGCTCTGCTCACTCAAAACTTTAACAAACTGTTTAGGTTTGTTTACTAGTTTCTCTCTGCTCTCTATTTCTCTATCTTATTATTTATGCTTCTATCTTTTAGGTTTGTTCTATCAAATCCTGTCGCCGCCGCTGTCTGCTTGCTTGCTCACAAGTCTCTCAAACTCTTAAGGTTTGTTCTATCAACTCCTGTCGCCGCCGCTGTCTGCTTGCTTGCTCACGAGTCTCTCAAACTCTTAAGACTTTTTTGTCTAATAGGGTTTTGACTTGATTGCCGCAAAATAAGACATGATTTGCGTCGAGACTAGCTGAATTGGAGGTTTGTCAATTTTGTTGTGACCTAGGATGTCCTAGGTCACATAGTCTTCTCGGCTGCGGCTCAGCCAGCCGGAGGAGACAGATCAGTCTCCTCCGGGTTGCCGGAGCGGGTCTTTCACTCACTCTCATCCTCAATACGAGTCTACGTCACCACAAATTTGGGTTGAGATAGATTGGAAATAGTTGATCAAAGCCTGGCTGTCTGGGCCTGCCTTGGACAGCGGCCTCTGTGCAAATACTCCAGAAAATTGTCGGCATTGGTCGTATATTTGATCTGAACAAGATGATTGAATAACATTATCCCTTCATTGAATAGCTTGTTTTTATTTTTAAGCGCGCCTGGGGTTGAGCCAAGGGGTATTTTATTGGCTTCCTTCCCGGTTAGCCCTTCAAGGATATCTTCCAATCGAACCGGATGTCCATAAGGAATCGATTTCTTCTCGGCAAGGGAAAACATCAAATCTTGTTGGCCACTCGACTTCTTTTTATCTAGCAGCCTTTTCAGTTTTGTAGACGAGATCGAATCCTCCCTATCTGACGGCTTCTTTTTTTCGGTAGACAAAACAGATGTCTTGTTGTTTAACACCTTCATAGTTTGATTCATTGCACGTATTAATATCATATTCGTAGCCAGTTTCCCGGCGTCCCCAATAGTAACTAGTCCTTGCAGCACTGCAAGCGTCAAGCCATTGATACAATCAAGCCATTTTGCATCATCTGATGCTAGAAAACGGTGAGCCGCGGCCGCGCAGACAAGTTGTGATGGGTATTGACAAATTGCATTGTCTTGAGCGGGGCTGATATACATACATGTAGTCCGCTGCATGACTGGAAAGCAGCTCGGCGTTGAGATCCTAAGCTATGTACAATTGTGGCTGTATTAACGGGCCGAGTAATGCAAAGACGTGTGCTCGGCACATAGGAGGGAGTTGCTTGGTGAAAAGAAGTTTCATCTGCGCAATAATCATGATTTGACTGGTAGCAGGTCCAGTTCCTATATGTATCTATTTCCGCTTCCCGAAAGTATATGTAGACCGTAGAAAGGAGTACCATAACTCAGGAGGCGCACGGGTGATACGAATTCCTTCCAAGATTTGGGCTTAGAGGCAAACAAGTCAAGCGTTTTATCGGCGCGAATAGATCCTTACCTAGATTGTGTAGCCTTGCGCTAGGGTCGTCCTGTAGCGACGGAGATGACTTGGCCACACACCAGGTGGTATCGGTGAAGAGAGAAAACAATCCATGCCTCGAGGGTATTTGGGATAAAACCCGACGGAGATGACGGAAAGGTGACACTTCAGATTCGCCTGACAGTCCAAGTATGTCAATCGCCAGTATTATCTTGAGGCGGTTGTCTGGAGTTCGGCGCGAAGCTGAGTAGTGGCTTACAACCAGCTTTTGAGAGTTGGGAATCTTTGCGTGTCTTTGATTTTTCCAGCGAGTCTATTTTTACCTTGACCTCGGCAGCAAATTTACCCGTGTCGTTTTTTCCATCTGTTGGGAAACTGTGCTCATACCAGGCAGTCACTGGACCTTCTTGGTCCAGGTGGGCGACCTCTTCACTCGAAAAATAGTCAACCACTGCCTGAAGACTGGAAACAAAAAGGATTGTATAATGTAGCTGCAGGTCCTCAGGTTGGCTTTCAGGGAGCAGGTAGTTGACAGATTTTGATCGGGACGGGAGCCCGGTGGAGCCCTCAGATCGGAGACAGATATGTGGGACAAGTGCTTCCTTCGCTAACTCCATGATAAGGCGTGTTTTACCGCTCAAAGTAGGGCCGATGATAGCCGTATAAGGAGCCTCGTAGTCATCCGATGACCATTTCGTTGCATTTTCTCACAGGATTTCTAGGATTGGTTCCCGGATACTTACCAGACTTCAAGTACTGTGATTGGAACTCATTAAATTCGTGTAATTTTTCTCACTTTGGAGTCATAACATGTAGAGCGTCAGCCAATGAAGGAAAAAACCGCGAAATGAATAAACGAATTCACATAATACATCCACACAGATCGACAGACGTTGAGAATATCCCGTCCGCAATGGGTCTGATATATGGACTTAATTTGGCAAAAAGGGTGCATTCGGCAGTACGTTCGAGGGCATCAGTCATAGTCACAGACCTCGGCAGGATGAATATAATTTCACAATCGCAGTCCATTGTGCGTAATATGCTGGAAAGCGATCATAGATATGAGCGACTGTCTGCCAGAGATTTCTGAGCAAAGAGACCCCAGGACATGTTCACCTCCGTCGAGACGTTATGGGTGAGTGAATAGAGCAAGTGCAAGACTTCGTGTTCGCCGGGCTTGTAGGTAGGAATGATCTATCATGAGTTTGCGTTCAAGTATGAAACCAGTGGCTTTTTTGGATTTCAATTTTGGCAAACCCCCCCAACAATGGGACATAACTTCAAGACTCCTTAATTGACCAAAACCATTTTCAGCCTGTCCCAGCCTGGAATCTTCTACATCTTTATCCAACGTCACTTGTGACCTCCTAGACCTAGACCATAAGGGCTCTGTAATTTCCACCTGAACAGGTGGATCACTAAACATGAATAATTCAGCATCACAATGACTCTGTATAAATCATCCAACATACACAGGCCGCCTTTACCCTGGTAATATTCAACAGCAAAGTTTAATTGAAAACATACTAAAAATAGTTGAATGTCCCAAAATATTTTCTGGAACAATCTACACTGCAAAAATAACTGGCTCAACTACCTGCAGTTGGGGTGTTGATAAATGCACACCCATCAAAAAAGGGGTGTGCAGCCTGCACATCCCTGGAGGGAAGGGTGCACAGCCTGCACCCTATATGTATAGGTATGGGCATACCCCACACCTATACATAACCCCTGGCTGGCCTCTCCCCTCAACCAGGAAAAAACCTCTATATCCTCTTCAACTGGAGGCATGTCCTCTGGTTGAAGAGGCTATACAGCCTCTTTTACTGGAGGAAATTCCTCTGGTTGAAGAAGATATATATCCTTTTTGACTGACAGAAATCCCACCTGCAAAACTCCATAAAGTATTATGTGTCCTGTTGGAGTTGAAACTGTTTCTCTTTCATCCATTCCAAGTGTACTAACCACTGTACTAAGGACACTTGGATATGAATGGCTGCGGGTGGGTTGATGAACTCTACTGCTGTCACATGAAGTGCCCCAATGAAGGGTGGGACCTTCAATTGACAGTTTGTGAGTGAGTGACACCAGAAGGTATGATGAAGCTATGTGTAGCCAACCCACAACCTGGTACCTCTAGTCAACAAGGCTATACAGCCTCTTCAGCCAGAAGAGCTTCTACGGTTGAGGAAGGGGCCAGGCATGCAACACACAAACCCTTCCCTCCAGGGTGCAGCTGAACTCCCTTCTATTGGCAACTGTCAGACACCCCAGAGGGGTGTGCTAGACACTTCTGTTCTGGAGGGGATTGATTTTTTACATAGTTATTTTACAACACTGTACTATCTTTTTCACCACATTCATTCTAGTTTACAAACACAGTTACACTAAGTCTATGTGGACTATATGAAGGGTATATGTCTAAATTACACATTTATTTCTGTGTACATGAGGCTGTGTAGCAACCAACAGCAATCTGCATAGTAACCATTGGGGTAGTGCAAGCCACTCAAGCAGCCTACACAGTAATACACAAAGGTGTGCAGGTCACTTGAGATAAATACATAGCAACCAGTGAGCTGTGTAATCCACAGTTGTAACTAGATTGCTAGCTAAATTTGCTCATGAATACCCTACCACCTTGTATGCAGCTGTATTTTGCACAGCATCCCAGCTAAAAGGGCGCCTTTGCAAAATCACACCAGCTAAAACCCCACATGTAACTAGAACAAAAGCATAAAAACCTAAAATTTTCATATATAAGGAGGGGCTCTCCCTTCCTCTTTCCCCTATAAAATCATCAAATAAAATCATTAGATCAGATGAGATCATCAGACCAGTCCATCCCCCCCATCTGATCAAAATTAATTACTATACTTTACACTCTCCACCACATATCAAATACTTAACCTTTGCACACAGTAAATTTGCAACCAATCAACTGGAGTCACTTGTGCTATGATTATTCAGCTACACTAGAACACTGTCCTCTTCTTCCAGCCTAGCTGGCGGTGTTGTTAGTTATTTGAATTCAGATCCATAAATACTTCTCTAAATTCAGCCACAAGAGGTGAAAATCACTTTTGGATTCTCACAATGGTGTGTTGCCTGCTAAAGAATGGGTGTGCAGGCTGTACACCCCTTTTTTTATGGGTGTTCCACCACGCTGCAAGAAAAAATGGATCAACTGCTAGCAGTTGACATGCAGCATGCTCCAGCCAAGCTACCATTTTATCTCCCCCCATTTACACATGCAGATATTTGGACACAGTCAGTATACAACATGCACAGTGACTGTGCATTGAAGCCTGGTTGATTGACCCTTTGAAAAAGGTTGGAGTAACACCACCAGCTTTCTTAGAGTTTCCACATGTCAACTGCAGGCAGTTGAGCTAGTTGTTTTTTCAGTGCCAGGGGCATGCATTTAATAATGCCCCTACAGTTTAAATGCAGAATTCTCCAAGCAAGATGCCATTATATCTCCACCTATTTTGATATGTAACTGTTTTGGAACAGTGACAGTTCATTGAATCTTGACTGGTTGAACCTTTGAGTAAGGTTGGAGGAACACCACCATATGTATTTAGAGTTTCTGAATGTCAACTGCAGGAAGTTGACTATGAATTTGTAGAAGGAACATGACAAAAAATGAGGAATATTTTATGAAGTAGACCAAATGCAGAAGATGATAGCAAAACCTACTCCAACTGGATTCTTGAAATACTGGGAAAACAAACAATGGGGTACACTGGTGTAAGAACTCTTTTGAAATGATGAACTTAATTTGATTTGGAGATGTAAGAATAGGCAAAACTCCAATTAATTGAGCTAGGTTTACCCACTTTATGGGTAGTTTGAAAAATAGTTACACCTCAATGATACTTCATATTGATTTGGATACAGACTGATCATTTGGAAAAAAAATTGATGGGGAAAAACTGTTTGTATCACTCTCTTATCAAGCCCAGATCTTTAAACTTCATCTGATATTACCTGATCTGAATACAAGAGAAACTCAATAACATGATAGCATTGCAGATATAGTGGGATTTAAATATACAGAAAATCTAAGAAACTATTTGAGTTGATGATTTTTGCAAAGATCTATAGTTGCCCCCCCCCCCTCCCCCCCCACCCCCTTCATCTATAGTATCAGCTTTTGATACCAAGTGATAAGTAGAGTAGTTTTCTGGCTGATTGATTGGTTTCAAATGGGGGATGAATTATATTTGATACTTCCTCATTTACACTGAGATTGATATGAAGTTCAAGGTTCAATCTAGATAGCTCAAATGGGGAAGTGTTATATTAGATATCAGAGATGAACCAAGCTTAACAAAGCTCATCTAACAGTAGGCATGGTGGATCAGTCTTAGCCATTGTTGTTGATCCCCTTTGATAAGAGTAGAAAGGAGTGTTGGGAGTGATGGAGTTATATAAAGATAATGAAGAGAGGATCCCATAGCTGTGAGGTAAGACTTGGGAGTGAGAAGGAAGTGGAATTGTTTGAAAGAAACATCCCCCTAGTTAACATCAACTTGAATTCTGCTCTACAAACAAGGGAAAAAAAGAATGTGCTGTTTATGTGTAAGTCACCCTGATCTTCATGACTTTAACACCAGTGGGTGAGACTGTGATAGATAGCTCTCCTCTGGTGGCTGCTGATGAAAATCAGAAGTTGGTTTTTATATATATGTACATATATCTCAGTTATAACAGGATGATAATTAATGTACCTTGTTATACAGAGCCCGTTGGAACAGGTGCGCTATGTAAATATACATTTTTTCTTTTTGAGAATTTGGTATGGGCTTGGTTACTATATACAACCAGATCTTGGGTTTTTGTTGTTGTTGATTTATTTCATGTTGACCTCAGCTGGGATGGAAGATGGCTTGATAGTTATAATTTAAATGATTTTTTCCCTTAATCTGTAATGTGTTTCTTTGGTTGTTCTTGAGAAAAAGCTGCTCGGATGGGTTTTTTTTTTTTTTTTTTTTTTTTGATGCTGTGCAAGTTTAATGGTTGATGATGATGATGATGATTTGAAATTCGAGTTACTTGGCGACGGTGACTCGGAGAGTTGATTGAGGATCGATTTTTATAACCAGCGTCAACAACCCATCCGGCCTGGTCATTACTCGTCATCCTGCTCTTGTTGATCCAGTCACCCTAGTTATTTCTTCCCTCCCTTCCACTCGCCTCGCTTCAAATTCCTCGGTTGAAGTTCCAGTGACAGTCCAATCCTACAACTCCAGTTTCTTTCCATCAACCCTTGCAACCAACCACCTTCTAGGCCTATTGACCATGGTCTAGTCAACACCACCGCCACCAGTCAAACAAACCCACCGTCTTCGTCCTCCCTCCATCCTCACCTACGTAAGCCTTTCTTAACCCTCTCGCTCGCTCGCTTTTTTCAACTATCTATCTATTTATTTATTTAAATGGCCTTTAGAAGCCAACCAAGATTAAAATAATCAAAGATTTATTTATTTATTTACATAAATAAATAAATAAATACTCAAGACTATCATCCAACCCACGACCACTTACCACTTCTTCACTCTCTTCACTTCATATCACCCACCATCCCCCAGCCTAACAACAACCCACCCCAACAAATCCGTAGATCCTCTCCGCCCACCGTTCAAGCTTCGGTACATACCTGCGTTGTCCAGAACAACCGCAAGCAAAAAAAACAAAACAAACAGAGCTCTTACATACACAACCACTCCTTCCCAACTTGACTCTACCAAAGAGGAAAACATAATTATAATATTCACTCCATGTGTAGATCTTACAGAGTATCATACAGTATCAACTTTACATACAGATCTTTACAGTCTCTGCTCGGACCCCTTCTTAACCGACCCTGACTAAAATCTTCATCTCTCTCCCTTCTTCTCTCATCTCCCCCTCAGCTGGCTAGAGACGACCAACCTCAAACCCTACACCCTCCTACCTCCTCCCCTCTACCACCAAACATGGACTCCAATCAACAGCCTCGTTCCTATGACAATCGGACTAATCAAACTCCCTCCAACGAAAGCTTGATGGGTCCCAATCCTAGCTCGTTCAGGAATCAAGAACCGATTAGTGGATCATCCAGTCAGTCTCAAATCTTCTATCTTCCTCACTCCCCTCTGCTTGTTTTTCCCCTCCTTCCTCTTCCTTTTCCTTTTTCCTTTTTTTTTAGCTTCTTTCCTTCTCGCCTTTTAAGCTTGATTATCCCGTCATCCGCCCTATCTCCCCCCGACTGCTCCCCTCCTTCCATCTCCATACACCTGACCTACCACACCACATATCTTTCACTCATGCCTTCGTTCAACTGATCACACATAACACCTACTAATCATTGATAGCTTATCCATATAACATACGTACTTCCTATCTTATTGAATACAGTCCTTTTTTTCTTCCCTTCTCTCACAAAATCCTCTACTTTGCTGGGCGCCTTTTTTTTGTCACTTCATTGCGACTCATTTCCTCCCCCTATCTTTTCACCCAATTTGCTAACTCAAATCCTGAATGATCCCTTCACATTCAGCTCCCACAGCTTATGACTCGTATGGCTACCCCTCAAGCGGCACAACTGGCCCCGATCCTTACTCTCGACTTCGCGAAGCCTATCCAGCGTGGAGCTCGGACTCTCAGATCCCCTTGAGCAAGGAAGAAATCGAAGATGTGTTTATCGATCTTGCCAACAAGTTTGGCTTCCAACGGGACTCGATGAGGAACGTCTACGACCATCTCATGATTCAACTTGATGTCGGTCAAATCACTTTTATCCAGTATTCAACACAGCCCTGCTCATCGTACTGATCTATGAACCATCTGCTTATCACACCAATCTAGTCAAGGGCTTCTCGAATGTCACCCTCTCAAGCCTTATTGACTCTACATGCTGATTACATTGGTGGAGAACATGCCAACTATCGTAAATGGTACTTTGCGGCTCAACTCGATCTTGACGATGCTATCGGTCAAACCTCTAATACTATTCTCGGCACCACCGCCGCCTCCAAACTCAAATCAGCATCAGCTAAATCTCTAGAATCTGCTCGTAATCGCTGGCGTCAAGCAATGTCAAATATGTCCTCCTACGATCGCATGCGCCAGCTGGCACTCTACCTACTATGCTGGGGCGAAGCAGCTCAGGTCCGATTCATGCCAGAGTGTCTGTGCTTTATTTTCAAATGTGCCGACGACTACTACCGCTCGAGTGAATGTCAAAATAGAATTGAAGCTGTGCCCGAAGGACTCTATCTCCGTGCCGTCATTCGTCCGTTGTACAGATTTTTCAGGGATCAAGGTTATGAACTAATTGACGGGGTATATCTGCGCCGTGAAAGAGATCACCACGAAATCATCGGATACGATGACATCAACTCGCTGTTTTGGTATCCCGAAGGTATTGCCAAAATCACCCTGAATGACCGAGTAAGTTATCAGAACACCCCTTTCATTGAGCTCTTGTGACTTGTATCTGATCTTCTCACTGTACCATCATTTCAATCTGATTTGCGATTACCATTCCCCCAGACCCGATTGATTGACATTCCTCTCGCTCAGAGATACATGAAGTTTGATAAGATCGAGTGGCGTCAGGCGTTCTTCAAAACCTACCTCGAAAAACGCTCGTTTGGCCACATGATTGTCAATTTCAACCGAATTTGGGTCTTGCACATCAGCGTGTATTGGTATTTTACCGCTTACAAGTAAGGGAAACTACTTGTCCAAAGTTGGAAAGATATTTGGCTAACTGAAGTCTGTTTCTTTCTTTGTGATTTATCTAGTGCACCTGCCATCTACACTCTGCCCAACCAAAGAGCGCCTGCCAAAGCCATGCAATGGTCTGCCGTAGCACTAGGGGGAGCCGTATCAACTCTGATCATGATTGTTGCAACTATCATCGAATTTTCTTATGTCCCTACCACTTGGAACAATACCTCTCATCTCGCTCGAAGAGGTACTTTCCTTCTCCTTACTCTCGCACTCACCGCTGGCCCTACAGTCTACATTGCAGCCTTCGACCGTGACTCTTCCACTGCCGGGATCATCTCCATGGTCCAGTTTGGTATATCTCTTGTGGCCACCATCTTGTTCTCTGTCGCGCCGTCAGGTAGGATGTTTGGTGACAGAGTTTCCGGCCGAGCACGCAAGTATCTAGCCAATCAAACATTCACCGCATCCTATCCCAAACTCGAAAAGGCCTCACGAGCTGCTTCGATTGCACTATGGTCACTTGTGTTTTCCTGCAAGTTTGTCGAATCCTATTTCTTCTTAACTCTCAGTTTTGAGAATCCCATTCAGGTCATGGTCGGCATGAAAGTTCAAGGCTGTAGCGATAAGATTTTTGGGTCTCTTCTTTGCCGTAATCAACCCGCGTTTGCTTTGACTGTCATGTTTGTTATGGATCTTACCCTGTTCTTCTTGGATACATTTTTATGGGTTGGTCATCGATTCTATTCAAAATGCCAAGCTCAGTTCGTGCTGACTTAATCATCGTTTACGTAGTATGTCATCTGGAATACGGTTTTCTCCATTGCTCGATCTTTTTCCTTGGGACTCTCGATTTGGACTCCTTGGTCGGACATCTTCACAAGACTGCCCAAACGGATCTATGCCAAGGTCTTAGCCACGTCCGAGATGCAGGCCCGATACAAGCCGAAGGTTCTGGTTTCTCAAATCTGGAATGCCATCATCATTTCCATGTATCGTGAACATCTACTAAGCATCGATCACGTCCAAAGATTATTGTACCACCAAGTTCCTAGTGAAAACGAAGGCAAGCGCACCTTGCGTGCCCCCATGTTTTTTATCTCCCAAGAGGATAAAGGCCTCAAGTCAGAATTCTTCCCTCCAGGAAGTGAGGCTGAAAGGAGGATTTCATTCTTTGCGCAATCACTGTCAGTCTCATTAGTCAATCTAACATGCTACTGGTCATGAGCTAACTTGACTCATTTTCTTCAAACAGGACTACATCTATCCCCGAACCACTGCCCGTTGATGCCATGCCCACCTTCACCGTTCTAACACCACATTACTCGGAGAAGATTTTGCTCTCTTTGAGAGAAATCATTCGAGAAGAAGATCAAAACGCGCGAGTCACGTTGCTAGAGTACTTGAAGCAACTTCATCCAGTTGAATGGGACAATTTCGTTCGAGACACCAAGATCCTTGCCGAAGAAGCCAACGTCTTTCCTTCCTACGCGTTCGCCAACGGTCAAGGAAACACCAATTCGAGCGATGAAAAGGTCGAAAAGAAGAAGAAAACTGATGACATTCCGTTCTACACGATCGGTTTCAAGTCTGCCGCTCCTGAATACACCCTCAGAACCCGAATTTGGGCTTCTCTGAGGGCTCAGACGCTGTATCGAACAGTCTCCGGATTCATGAATTACTCTAAAGCTATCAAATTACTCTATCGTGTCGAAAATCCCGAAGTGGTTCAGTTATACGGTGGAAATACTGAAAAACTTGAGCGTGAATTGGAGCGCATGTCCAGGCGTAAATTCCGCTTTGTCGTCTCGATGCAACGATACTCCAAATTCAGCAAGGAAGAGGTTGAAAACACCGAATTCTTGCTGAGGGCCTACCCGGATCTGCAGATTGCATACTTGGAGGAAGATCGTGAAAGGAAGGAGGGCGGTGAAACAAGAATCTACTCCGCCCTGATTGATGGTCACTCTGAGATCCTTCCCGACGGCCGAAGACGACCTAAGTTCCGTGTTGAACTGCCCGGCAATCCGATTTTGGGTGATGGAAAGTCAGACAATCAGAATCACTCGATTATTTTTCACAGAGGTGAATATGTTCAATTGATTGATGCTAATCAGGACAACTACCTCGAAGAATGTCTCAAGATCCGTAACATGCTGGGGGAATTTGAAGATTTCCACGTTTCCAATCAGTCTCCTTACTCGGCCGCCGGCGCCAAGGAGTTCTGTAAATTTCCTGTTGCTATCGTTGGAGCCCGTGAATACATCTTTTCGGAAAACATTGGGGTGCTGGGTGACGTCGCAGCTGGAAAAGAGCAAACTTTCGGTACCCTGGCTGCTCGGTCACTTTCTTTCATCGGTGGTAAACTACATTATGGACATCCGGATTTTTTGAATGCCATTTTCATGACTACCCGCGGTGGCGTCTCCAAAGCCCAAAAAGGTCTACATCTGTCCGAAGATATTTACGCTGGTATGAACGCCTTTGGGCGAGGTGGTAGAATCAAACACACAGAGTACTATCAATGTGGGAAGGGCCGAGATCTCGGTTTTGGGACGATTCTTAACTTTCAAACCAAGGTCGGTACTGGTATGGGTGAACAAATGTTGTCCAGAGAGTATTATTACTTGGGAACTCAGCTCCCGCTGGATCGCTTCCTAACGTTTTACTACGCCCATCCCGGGTTCTTTATCAACAACATGCTCGTGAGTCTTAGGCTAGTAACCAACCCACCCGGAATCGTGTCGTTAACGCTGCTTCCATTTTATATCCGCAGGTCATCTTCGCTGTTCAATGCTTCATGTTTACAATGGTGTTTCTAGGAACGCTGAATAGCTCACTGACCATTTGTAAGTACAACTCGGAGGGCCAGTTCATCGGATCGCCGGGTTGTTACAACCTTGTTCCCACTTATGACTGGATCAAGAGATGTATCGTCTCAATATTTATCGTGTTTTTCATTGGTTGGTCATGTCTCCTTTTCATACTCATGATCGAGAGTCTTTGCTCATTGTGTGTTTGCACGCAGCCTTTTTGCCGCTCTTCTTGCAAGAATTAACCGAGAGAGGTGTGATCTCGGCAATCATTCGATTGGGCAAGCAGCTTGGTTCTTGTTCACCTGTCTTCGAGGTCTTCAGTACTCAAATTCAGTCACATGCATTGTTGACGGATATGACCTTTGGAGGCGCGCGGTATATTGCCACCGGCCGAGGTTTCGCTACTACCCGAATTTCGTTCGCAATCCTGTACTCTCGTTTTGCCGGGCCTAGCATCTATCTGGGCATGCGAACATTATGTTTATTGTTGTATGTAACCATGAGCTTATGGATGCCGGCCATAATTTACTTTTGGGTATCCGTACTGGCTCTCTGTCTAGCCCCGTTCATCTTTAACCCGCATCAATTCAGCTTTACGGACTTCATCATTGACTATCGAGAGTTTCTACGATGGATGTGTCGAGGTAACAGCCGGTCTCATGCCAACTCCTGGATTGGATATTGCCGGCTCTCCCGAACTCAAATCACCGGATTCAAGAAAAAAAGACTTGGATTGCCCTCTGAAAAACTTTCGGCCGATGTCCCCCGAGCCGGATGGAAAGTCATCCTCCTCTCACAGATCTTGGCACCCACCTTTCTGGCTATCATTTTATCGGTTGCATACATGTTGAGTTGACTTAAGTTTTCACTGCCACCCTGTACATTAACTAACGTTTGTGATATACCATGACACGTCAGGTTTGTCAAGTCGTTTAGCGACCCACCGGTCAATGCGTTGCTCCGTTTAGCAATTGTCTCCCTTGGTCCGGTCGCATTCAACGCACTTACACTGCTTATCTTATTCATGGTTTCCCTCTTCTTTGGCCCAGCGTTATCGGCCTGTTGTACAAGATTTGGATCGACCATGGCAGCGATTGCCCACGTGATGGGCGTCATCGGGTTGGTTGGGTTTTTTGAGTTTCTGTGGTTTATCGAGTTGTGGAACATTTCACATGCCGTCTTGGGGATGATCGCAACGATCGCGATCCAGCGAGCCTTATTCAAGATGTTGATCGCCTGCGTCTTGAGTCGGGAGTTCAAGCACGACGAGACTAATCGGGCTTGGTGGACCGGGAAGTGGTACGGTCGCGGCCTGGGCACTCACGCTTGGTCCCAACCTGTCAGAGAATTCTTGGTCAAAATTGTCGAGGTAAGATCGTCGCTTCTCATTCTATTTCTCCAGTCACGTCATCGTGGCACACTAAAAGATTGTTTTTTATCTGGACACAGATGTCACTCTTTAGTGCAGATCTCTTGACTTGTCATTTCATCATGATCCTGCTGTCGCTTCCATTACTCGTCCCCTTCTCTAATCGACTACACTCGACCATGTTATGTAAGTTTCTGCATCAAATTTTCCACTTCTTGCTTATTGTCAGTATCTACATCTAACCTCATGGGATGGGTCGGGATAATAAAGTATGGTTACGACCGAGCAAACAAATCCGGCCACCCATCTTCTCCTTCAAGCAGCGCGCCCAACGTCGGAAGATCGTGGCTAGTTACGGCTTGCTCTATGCGCTCTCGATTGGATCTCTGATAGCTCTGATTGTCCTCCCTATTGTCTTCAGAGGGTCGTTGGATGAAGCAAACTGTTCGATTTGTCGCAGCATTTGAAGCGCTTGACAACATAGCGGCTTGTCATTTTTGACTGATCCTACGCCATGTCTCCCTGTATGATTATCCTGCCCCTTTTTTCGATCTCCATATTTTTTTCAGTCCTCTTTGGTCTTTCGTTCAGGCTTTGGAGGCCCAGGTATCCAAAATCGTAGACAACCTTAGTATCATTCGTTCAATCAATCAGTTTGCTTATTCTCATCGTCATCATCATCCCCTTGTTCTTCCACTCATTCCTTTTTTTTTTCTAATCAATCAACAGCATATTATCTCTTTCTCACTGTGACTCTCAACTTTTTTTTGATTCATTGTATTTTTGCCTATTTTTTCTCTTAAATCAATGTATGTGTCTAACTTTTGTGTCAAATTTAATCATTTTTTTGTCTTCTTTTCTTTCTTTCTTTCCTTAACAACACTTTATTCCTATGAAAAGTATACTGTTTCACATTCCTTCTTTTTTTTTTCTTTCTTCCTCTATGTGCAGAGTTTATTTATTTTTTTGTTTGGTTGGGAAGAATATGTCATTTTAACTAGATAGAAACAATATTTATACATACATACATACATATACAGTAGTTGTGAAAAGCTTGTCCAGTTGATTTTCCACTTGGAAATGTGGCATTGGTTTGCACTCATGGTTTTCCAAAAGATACCTCAGGGCAACTGGACTGAAGCCTTGAACCCTTAGCAGCAAGGAGCACAGTGGCTCATCACATCTGTGTGCTGTTGCCAATGGTGGGCCTGCTATGCTACCAATAGCTGTAGTGTAGCATAATGTTAGCTTTTGTCACTACACTAACACAAAGTTACTGTTAGCTGAAGATTGTTTCAGCTAACACTAAAAAAAATTGTCAAAAAAAATAGCAGGTAGTGTGGCATTAGCAACATCCAAAAAAAAAGTTAACACTACAGAAATTGCCTGTTAGCTGATTTTTAGTGGTTTTAGCTGGCACAAATGCTACACTAACTGGTAGAATAGCAATCTTTTCAGCTATGCTAACTGTTAGCGTAGTGCTCTGTTCAGCTGTGCTAATTGTTAGCATAGCACTCTTTTCAGCTGTGCTAATTGTTAGTCTAGCGCTCTTTTCAGCTATGCTAAGGCCATCTCCACCGCAGGGAGCTATCCGGGTTGCTATTGCAACTGTGCCGGGGCACCTTGCTGGAGTCATAGCAACCCAAGGCTGGGTTGCTACACACTGCAAGCTAAGATAAATAGCAGCTTGGGGTGGTGAAAGGTTTTGGGTGTTACCGAAGCCTCCCGGTTGTGTGTGGTTTAAAATTATAGTTTTTGGATCTTAGCAAGGAACTGAGTTGACAAGATGATAAGGAGGAGGAGGAGTTAATACTACCCGACGACAACGATTTAGATAAGAGAATATCTAACCTGAGTTGACAAGATGATAAGGAGGAGGAGGAGTTAATACTACCCGACGACAACGATTTAGATAAGAGAATCTGTTGAGATTCAATAATGATTGGGGTGGAGATGATACGACACGACGATTGTGATGGAGCCAAACAAAGTTTTTCTTTTCTTTAGTATTTGAATTATTTGATTGACTAAAGAAAAAGAGAAGAGAAATAATACTAACATCTAACCAGAGTTGACAAGATGATAAGGAGGAGGAGGAGTTAATACTACCCGACGACGACGATTTAGATAAGAGAATCTATGAGGTATGGGAGAAAAAGATTTAAGTAAGAAAGCAATTTAAGAAATTATATGATAAGAGAGAATAATAAAGACCTGTTGAGATTCAATAATGATTGGGGTGGAGATGATACGACACGACGATTGTGATGGAGCCAAACAACTAAATAAATGAAAATGAGAGAAATAGAAAAGAAAGAAACCATTAATATTCCATCATTACCACCGACCAGAAGTGATTGAGATTGACTTACAGTTTTTCTTTTCTTTAGTATTTGAATTATTTGATTGACTAAAGAAAAGAAAAACTGTTCGACGCGCTTGCGAGTTTGAGTTTTGATGAGAATACCATTATGAATATGCTTATTCAAATAGTTGGGCTGATTGAATATTTCAACACATAATTCAATAGCCTCCCTCAATCAGAACAACTATCTTTGAGACCAATAAGCTTCTTGAGTTTGTTGAACGGCTTCTTGCCTAGGTTCTTCGTGAAAATATCGGCTATCATCTCGGTTGTCTTGCAGTGTTTCAGTTTTATGAATCCCTCATTGACCTTCTCTCGAATCCAATGAAATTCCATTTCAATGTGTTTTGATCTTCCGTGAAATACCGGATTATTTGCTAGGTGAATTGCGCTCAGATTATCGCTCTTGAGTACGATTGGTAGGTCAATAATGAGTTTGAGTTCTTGCATAAGTTTACATAGCCACAAAATCTCTTGACCTGCCTCTGTAGTGGCTCAATATTCCGCTTTGGTTGATGATAGGGCTACTGTTTGTTGAAGTTGGCTCCTCCAGCTAATAGCACCTCCGAGATATTTGAATATGTACCCGGTTGTTGATCTTCGACTGGAGCGATCTCCAGCCCAGTCGGCGTCGCTAGCGCATTCGGGCGTATTCCAATCTTGCTGTCCGGTCAGATTTTCAATGCTTTTTGCATTATATGTAATAGATTGCCGTTTTGTTGCTTTGAGATATCTTAGAACATGAATAAACGTGTCCCAGTGTTTCTGATTTGGTTTTGATAAATGTCGAGACAACACACCAACGGCGAAACTTATATCAGGCCTAGTGCATATTGATAGGTACATGATTGACCCAATTGCGCTTCGATATCTTGAGTTATACTTGAGAAATTCTTCAGACTCTTCATCGGTGGCGGTCACAAGGTGAGTATTCGGTGCAAATGGAGTACTAGCTGGTTTGCATCCAGTCATATTGTAACACTCCAAGACGTTGTTGATCATCGCCTGTTGATGGATCTCGTAACCGCCTTCATCGATTTTATTGATCTCTATTCCAACCACCCGCTTCGCTGTGCCTAAATCTTCCATTGCCCATCTTGATTTTATTTCTTCTTTCACCCTTTCAATTTCATTACCGGTTATAAGCATGTCGTCAACATGCAGATAAATTACTGAAGTTGAATTTCCTTTCTTTCGAATAAATACGCATTCATCGCCGTACGTTTTCTCAAATCCAATTTGCTTAAGGTGTTTTTCGACTTCAATGTTCCATAATCTTGCTGATTGTTTTAACCCGTATATTGATTTTCTCAATTTCCACACTCTTCCGCTTCCATCATTAAATCCCTCAGGTTGATCCAAATAAATTTCTTCTTCTAAGTCGCTATTCAAGAATGCCGCCACAGCATCCATTTGCTCGATCTCCCATCCATATTTGGCGGCCATGGCGATAACAAGACGTAAAGAAGCAGGTTTCCCGGTTGGTGAGAAAGTATCTCCGTAGTCTTCACCTTCAACTTGTGTGTATCCTTTGGCTACGTACCGGGCCTTGTATTTATCAATTTCGCCGTCTGTTTTGAATTTGATCTTGAATACCCAGCGCCCCTTAATGAGCTTTTTGTCAAATGGCCAAAAATCGAGTTCGTACACGCCCTTATCTTCCATGTTTTTGATTTCCTTCTCGCATGCTTTCACCCACATCATCTTGACAGGAGAATTCTCGACGTCTTTAAATCGTCTGGGTTCAAATTTTGGGTCTGAGCTTGTCACATTCATACACAAATCTTTTGTCGGTGTTGTCCATCGACTTGTCGCATATGATCGATGCGGCATCCCTCCAATTCTTGTGGATCGTCTTGTCAGGAGCCTGGTTGTTCTTTATTGACCTGGTTATTTGACTCGTTATCCGTTGTTTCTTCAGTGATTGGATATTTGATTGTTTCAATTTCAAATGGATCTTCATGTTCAATATCGCTTTTTTCTGGAAAATTATCTTCATTGAATGTAACGTCGTGCGTATTGATTATCCTGGAATTTTTGTAGTCAAATATCCTATAATTCTTGTTGAAATCGTCAAAACCAACTAGAAATCCTTTTCTTGCTGTTGGGCTTATTTTATTATCTCGGATCTCTTTCCTGTTGTGAATGTAAGATAAACATCCAAACGTTCTGATATAATCAATGTTTGGTTTATGACCATACCATAACACATACGGTATTTCGTCTGTGTCTTTCCGGGATTTAGTATATATTTGATTTTGAATAAATACCGCTGATTGACATGCCAGACTCCAGAAACGGGGAGGTACACCGCTATGTATCATGAGAGATCTGGCCTTGGTGACTATTGTTCGCATACTTCGTTCAACAATCAAGTTTTGCTGGGGAGTATACGGCGCGGTGGTATTTTTCATTATTCCCAGCTCGTCGCAGTATGGTCCCAGTAACGAATTGATACACTCGCTCCCTCCATCAGTCGTTATCATTTTGACTTTCTTATCCCAATGTCTCTCAACTCGATTGATGAATAGGTTTATTGCATCAAAAACTTCTTCTTTTGTTTTAGTTTTGAGAAAAAGAATGAAAGTCATCCGGGTAGCCTCATCGATCAACAACATGAAATAATTATAGTTGTAAATACAAGGGATTCGGATTATGCTGCTGAGATCAATATGTATGTTGTCTAGCGGATTACATCCTTTTGGTCAAGTTCCTGAGAATGGTAGTCTAGTGGATTTCGACATCCTGCAGGTATCGCAATCAGTCATCTTGTCCGGTTTGATTCCTGTTGTCTTTTTCAGGTATTCATCGTTTAAATGGCCTAATCAATTGTGTAATGTTTCAGATTCAGTTAGATTAGTTTCATTTCTTGATATTGAGTCTTGATTTGATGTACTGACCGATTCAATCTTGACTATCATCAAGAAATTTTCAAAACGTCCTCTAAGAAATATCTCATCGTCAATAACCACTTCAAAACGATCTTGATTCCTTGGGTCCAATTTGATTGTGGCTCCCTGTTTTTGTAGTGCACCGGCTGCAATGAGATTGTGTCGAAGACCAGGGACAAGTAGCGCATTCTTGAGTTGAAAACTGGGTATATTCTGCCCTTTCAATGAAACGGTTCCAATTCCTTTTATCGCGAGTTCTTGAGATCCAGCAGTACCAACTGATGACTGATTGGGTTCTGGGTTTTTCATCGTTGATTGATTGAAGAAATCCTTGGATTTGAACATGTGTTGCAATGCGCCTGAGTCCCATATGGCTTCCCTGATGGAGTCAACAGAATTGGCTTCTGCTCCAAAAGTGATGAACGCCCATGACTTTTTCTTCTTTTCAGTGTTATTAGCCACAGGGTTAGACGTTGGGCTTTCAGTGGTTTTATCTTGTTCGACTAGATTTGATACCTCAACGTGGTTGGCGGTTTTTCTAGCCCTGAGCTTGTCAAACCATTCCTTTTTGGCGGCGGCGTTCTCGGGTCTGAAAAAGCATTTGGAAGCTTCATGAGGACCTTGACATATAGTAGGCGTGCATTTCTTTCTAACGCCGGTATTGCTTGCTAATTTCAAGCTAGGCATTTTATTGGTTAACTTGGTCGATGAAGTTTCCTGAAATTGCTTCTTTTCTTCCTCGTATTGTTTTAAGGCTAGCATGACTTGTCGGAGATTTAACGGTACGATGTTTCTGATGATATGTCTGACTTCGTCGTAGTGTTTTTGATGTAAAGAGGTTAATAATTTTCTCGCGAGAACTTTATCACTAGTTTCTTCGCCTCGACTAGTCAGATCAGACTTCAATTTCATGAAGGCATCGACGTGGTCGGTTATGGACGTGTCTGCTTTCTGTTTAAGCGAATCGATCTTGGTGTTGATTAAGAAGATTGAGGCTTCATTTTCGCATTGGTGGTGATCTTTGATTAGGAACCATAGGATTCCTGGATTGCATTTGTTCGATGTTTTATGGTTTAACATCTCTTGTTCATATAACGTTCGGAATCGTTGGGAATTGGTCTCGTCCATTCTTCCGAATATGAATTCCACCAAACATCGGCTATTGATGTGGTCCATGTCGGTAGTTCTATCGAGCACCTCGGTGTCAAGGAGATGGTCGAGATATAAGGATGATACGTTTCCTAATATTTGCTTTGCCCACACGGGATAATTGTCGTCATTGAGGGGATTGGTGATTTTGATCCGAGACAGAGCGGTAGTCATTGCGATGGCATGAGCTTGGTCTTCTTTAAGACTTTTCATGTCTTTTAATGTCGCTCGTTTTGAAGCTAGTGCAAGTCTTGCCTTCTCTGCGTTGGTTAGATCAGATTTTTCGATCAGGTTTTGCTCGTTTTCACTCATATTCAGTATTTTCCTGGTTTATCCTTGAACGACTCTCGCTACCATATAGTTTTTGGATCTTAGCAAGGAACTGAGTTGACAAGATGATAAGGAGGAGGAGGAGTTAATACTACCCGACGACGACGATTTAGATAAGAGAATATCTAACCTGAGTTGACAAGATGATAAGGAGGAGGAGGAGTTAATACTACCCGACGACGACGATTTAGATAAGAGAATCTGTTGAGATTCAATAATGATTGGGGTGGAGATGATACGACACGACGATTGTGATGGAGCCAAACAAAGTTTTTCTTTTCTTTAGTATTTGAATTATTTGATTGACTAAAGAAAAAGAGAAGAGAAATAATACTAACATCTAACCTGAGTTGACAAGATGATAAGGAGGAGGAGGAGTTAATACTACCCGACGACGACGATTTAGATAAGAGAATCTATGAGGTATGGGAGAAAAAGATTTAAGTAAGAAAGCAATTTAAGAAATTATATGATAAGAGAGAATAATAAAGACCTGTTGAGATTCAATAATGATTGGGGTGGAGATGATACGACACGACGATTGTGATGGAGCCAAACAACTAAATAAATGAAAATGAGAGAAATAGAAAAGAAAGAAACCATTAATATTCCATCATTACCACCGACCAGAAGTGATTGAGATTGACTTACAGTTTTTCTTTTCTTTAGTATTTGAATTATTTGATTGACTAAAGAAAAGAAAAACTGTTCGACGCGCTTGCGAGTTTGAGTTTTGATGAGAATACCATTATGAATATGCTTATTCGAATAGTT
Organism: Puccinia hordei; assembly: GCA_007896445.1. Taxonomy (NCBI): domain Eukaryota; kingdom Fungi; phylum Basidiomycota; class Pucciniomycetes; order Pucciniales; family Pucciniaceae; genus Puccinia; species Puccinia hordei. The sequence continues at coordinate 84,089 of RDRW01000502.1, forward strand.
GGGCTGATTGAATATTTCAACACATAATTCAATAAAAATGACCGGGAGGGGCCAGATATCACATTTCTTTGCTGTGTGATATCTGGCCAATGGGTTGCTATTGGGTTGCTATGGCAGTTCCAGATGTGGAACTGCTATAGCAACGGAGGTGTGTAGATTGCTGATATAGCAACCGCGGTGGTGTTGCTATATGGGGTTTGGGTTGCTATATTTAGCATAGCAACCCCATATAGCAATCGTGGTGGATTTGCCCTAAATGTTAGCATAGCACCCTGCTCAGCTATATGACTCAACCATAATGGACCAGGAGAGGCTCTCATAAATCAATACTCAAGAGTAAAAAAAAAAAAAAGAAACTAGTCCAGGGAATAAGGATAATATGAAGGCGGTCAGATATTCATGAAACAAGGAAAAAATATTGCAATGAAAAAGAGCAATAAGAAAAAATAAATTATTATGTATTTTTATTATTTTTTTGGGAAAAATTTGTATAGCTATTCATGATGCCTTGAGCTTTGGAAAACGTTCCAGCCACCTGTATACCATCTTTCAACCACATATGACTACTAACACATCTCTCAATTGTCCATGGGTCCAAGCATCCTTGGCCACTTGAGCAAACATTGGCAGCAGAAGAAAATGTACACTCTGCAGCACAAGATGATGCTGAGCTGGCCAGGTAGTCCCTTGCTGATGATGAAAGAAATGGATATGCTGATGAATGAACCTGAAAATCAGCACTGTTAAAATCAATATGAGCTAACAAACACAAGTGGAAAAAGTTGAGGACAAATCAAAGCTATACCTTCCACCACCTCAAAATACTATTGGGATCCTTTCCATATGGACCGGTTAAGCAATCCATTTTCTTGAAATATACTTCCAGCTCTTTGCTTTTGTCCAATGTTTCAGGAGTGATGAACAAATCAAATATGTTATCCTTTTCAACGCTTGAAGTATCCTTGTCCAAGATGTTAATGTTTGATTTTTTCTTCTTGTTCAACAAATCCCTTTGTTTAGCAAAAAGTTGCTCCAAAGTTTCTTTAGCTTCCTCCGTTTTGTCAGGCCAGAAATGAGAGAAGATTTTGATGCAAAATGTTGGGTGAAGAACAGTGGCCATTACAAGTGTTTCACATTCAAGAGACTCTGCTGGGTAGACCTCAAGCTTTTGTATCATTTTAACATACATTGGATGTAATGGATGCCCTCAATTGCAGCATGCCTCTTTCTTCTTTGAATCACAGATGGTTTGATAGTAGTTTGGCAATACAAAAGAACCTGCAGGACCATTCCCCTCCACCTTGGTCAAACAGTTAAAAGGCTATCAGAGCAAAATAAGCATTACATATGAAATAAATAAGGGAATTCTGTGGAATGAATTTATCTTCTTCTAACTCTTGATTAAATTCATTAATCATTATCCATTCCTTTCTGGTAAACTGAATTTCTTTGGAGTAGCCAAACTTCTTGTGATTCTCTTTGCGGCTGGACCAAACAATTTGATCTTGGAATTTACTATACTCATCACAGAGCATTGCATGAATAACCTGAGGGTAACAATGCGTCTATCAGTAGTGTACCATCACACTATTTGGAGGTGAAGCTTAATGAAATATCTCTCTTGCCCTGTAGGCATGTTCTTGGCTTTGATATTTGATGTTCCAGCAGATTCCATAACCAGCAATGTCAGCCTCTGTGATGCCAAGAACTGGATTCTTCTAGCTACACAGGGTGCAAGGTAAAAACAGCTGCAGGTTGTGCAGTGAAAGGTGGGTAAAAAAAGGTGAAAAGATGTAAACAAACTATAAAGTTTTTATTAACAGAGGGGCCTGAGTTACAGGGGTATTTACTGTGCCCTCTAAAATGTTCAGGACCTGAGTTAACAGGGGGGGAGTCAACTGTTGGATGGGAGAACCAACAGGGAAGCCGGTAGGAAGAGACAAGGAGTTGGATTGGGTGGACAGGTGGTGGTATTGGGGCGGATTGTATTGGCTGGTTTGCTGGCTGGGGGGAAGGAATCTAACTTAACACAAGTCCCTTGCTTTGGAGGGCCCTGGTACAGCCTGGGCTGGCGCAAAGCGCCCTCGCGCAACGCGCGACCTCCAAAGGAGGGACTTGAGACTAATGTCAACTTTTTAGCGTGAGCATCCAAGGGGCCTTGGTGGAGGATGTGTGCCATTCAATTTTACACATCCTTCCTCTCATGCCCGGGGCATGCCCTTGGCATCTTAAGACTTGTCTCACCTGTGCCCACCTTTGGGTGCCGCAACCATCACCAAAAGCCCAATGATTCTTGATGCAATGGACTTCAAAATTTGGTCTTTTCCACCGCTCCAACGTATACAACAATTGTATGATGTGCATACACATACAATGCTTGTCACATATTCCTGTATCCTGCATGTACCAAGGGGTAGTATGCAAATTGAGTATCAATCCAAAACAGTGTGAGGTTTGCCACGAATTCCATAATCCTAGTTGTTGTTCAAAAACCCATAAAGGTGGCATCACATAGTATGCAATGTCCCAACTACCCCAGGGTCCAAGCACTTGTTAAGAAGCCTTGGCCAATCCGGTAAACTGACTCAATTTTGAGTTGGAGCATGGCAAATTGTGGCCAGAATTCCAGGCTAGTCTGTCCTCTTGTGGTATCCCACAAAGTTTTTTGGTTGAAGTTTACTAAAGCATTGAATGAAAAAAGGCTCAAAAAAGCCACAAAAACTCAAAATGCCCACGCGAAAATTGTGACATAAGGCATAAGCCTCTCCTATGGAGAGTCCCTTTGGGACGCGGGCCCCCCCTCCATTTGAGAGGCTTAGTTAGGCTAGGGAAGGAATGGGGGTTGGATGGATAAGGTTGCTGGGGGGAGAATCATCAGGGGGGAGGGGGGAGGGAGGAGGGTGTTGAGTGGAAGCTGTGGAAGAATACAGGATATGTATTCTTCCAGTGGCTGAAGTCAGCTGTGGCTGAAGTCAAGGGGGGATTGGATTTTCAGGCTGCTGGAACCGCAAGCTTTTCTGTTTTGGCTGTAGGTGGTTTTGGTAAAAAAATTTGGCTGGAGTTCTATGAAGAATTGAGAGATTCTAGAGATTCTGAACTACTACACAGGGATTCACCTAAAGCAACTAATAAATGCCTTGTATAACCTGCTGCACACTACATATTAAGGTAGTGGCCACATGGCAACTGTGGTTTTGCGCTGCAACCATGTTTCTAGAAAGACAGCCCACATATAGTTTAAAGAATTTGTGGCTTGACTCAAAACGCCAGGAAAGCAGCTTGAAAATTTAGTGAATACATATGTATTTCAATTGGAAGCGTGCCGGTGAATGCATGTATTTCGGTACCTCAGCCATAAGTTCATTCTTATGCTATCAAATTAGGATGAAACATTTACTGAGGCAGTTTGCAAGAACGGACGGAATAGGTTGAAAAGTGGGTTTTATTTACAAGGATTAGTTTATTTCAAAATTTTGGAGTGTTTGAATGGGTTATCACCAGGATCTTTATATCTAGATGCGAATGCTAGTACTTGGAAATAAGAGCGACTACAAAGGTTAGAAAACCCCGTTGTTTTTCTTTTAAAAAAGGATTCATTTACAAGAGGCTGGAGGGAGATTCATTCTTATGATCGTCAATCGATTGCCACAGTACAGGAATCTAACTAGCAGTTGCTAAGGTCACTTTTCTTACCACCTAACGGAGACACTAGATTACCCTAAAATTTATTTTTAGATTCAGAGGCTTCATCGTCAGCGGTCGAACGTGATGAATTTGCGCGATGATCTTAAACCCTAGCATTATCGGGTGCTTTCTCTCCAACAATTTCGCCCTTGCCAATTGCGACAGTATATGCTAGGATCACTATCAGATAGATCACTGACGCATTTGCAGTCTGATAACAAAGAGCTAAAAGGACCAGAAGACATGCTTAGTTAGATGCTTTGGGGGGACTCAACTGGATCAAAAATGAGAAGGAAAGAAATTAGGAATACCAGCAAGGAGAGCAGAAATGGTGTAGAAGGTGATTTTGAAGGCCAGACTCCGGTAAAAAAATGTTCCAGGAAACATCGGCCACTCGAATATGACAGTAAGTGCGCCACAGAGCTGTTGTAAGGTGCAAGAAACGATATGTAGTTGAGCGCGGAGATAAAAGCTATGAACTCGGCATCTGGCACGTACTACACAGGCCCCTTGAATTACTGGAAGGGTTACGATTAATTGAATGAATGGCGCAGCGAAGCCGGGAGGACTTGAAGGTTACATAATTCGGGAGCATACATGATGGTGGCCATTTTCAACTTGACTTGAAGTTGATAAATTTTAACTTGAAATAAACGGAGTAAAATACTGACATGATTCCAGCTGGACCTAGTTTACCGCCTATAAAATCCCAGAAGTATTTCCGGTAAAATATACCCCATAGTGCTCCCCATAAGTTCCCTGTAGCAAAATCATTCTTGGTGAGAACTACTATCTTGAGGGCGGATTGGTGAGTGGAGATGGTTGGCTGCTTACAATATCCAGCCGTGAGGGCGACCAACCGTCCCCAATCACTCCAAATTAAGTTACCCATATTGGCAATCACACCACTTCCCGGATTCAGCAAAAAACTGTGATCACCTGGAGAGATACCGTTGGCATTAAAATGGGCCGAGCTGCACAAAAGATGAAACCGAACGAGGCACTTCGAGACGCTGTTGGAAACTTGAGGGATGTCCAAAGGCAAGGAGAAAAAAGAAAGAAAAATTGAATTGTTGGTCAAGTGCAAGTTAGGTCCCCCGAGAGAATGGGGATGACTTGCGTGTTGAAATTAGTTGAAGTGGGCTCAAAAAGGACCTGTGTGAAGATAGATGACTTTTCATCAAGCAATCATGAACGATCTGAAATAAGTCGGCGATAGACTAGCTGGAAGAAGGGCATTCGAAGAGGAGCCTGGTATGAAAGCACCTGTTGAATGCCATCGCTACTTACAATGGAAAAGGAAGATAACCCGTGATCAATTCGACAGGCTAGGCCTATGTGGCTGGAGGAAAGCCATTTCAGCAACAAGACTTTGAATTAGAAGGCCTATTGGTCTGGTCAAGAGAGGAACAGGAACATACTTCACCTGCAGCACCTTGCGTCGAGATCAGACCGCCAGCAGTCAAGAATCAGGAAGTAACAAAGAACGACGAAAAAACGCGGTAGGGAGACAAGCCAAGGTCCTGTCTGACGAATTCTCTCAAGAGAACTCCAATGGCTAGAGTGAAATTGGGAAGCGAACGGGACACAAAGAAATTTCGGTGGGGTGATACTGAGTCGGCACAATGGCGGAAGCGAGGGCAGGTGAGCCGTTGTAGAGGAGGCTAAGTGGGAACTGAATATGTACACAGCGAGCTGAGGGATGGGTAACTAGGCCACGACTAACAGCGATTCTATTTTGGCAGCATTAAGTCGATCGAGTCTTCTCGGTGTCGATGGACTGTACCGACCCCATCTGCAGTTCGGCTTGGTTATACATCCATCGCAAATAAAAATGGGACGCGAACAAGATGACATAGCTGCCGACGGAAATTGAAAATGTATCTGCCAACCGAGCCTGAGCTGGCAGCCCTTAACGGTTATTGGCTATTAAAACCCACAAAAAGCTAAGGTAAACACGGAAACAAACAAAGGCAATGAACATATGGTGGTGGACATCACCATCGCGACAAAGGGTGGGCAAAGTTAACCACATAAAGAATCATATAGAAATATGTGTTTATGTAATCTGCATGTTTGCCTGTCAGGAGGTTTTCTATGATAGTATGCCACAACATGATAGGTCTTTAATTGTTAGGTTTGAGGGCCCTGCCATAACAACCTACTTTTCATCGCGATTTGCGCACTGGTACTATGATCAAGACCTTTGTCAATGGTCCTTGGCAACCATGTTGGTAAACCAAGCCGACAAGAGTCGGGGACAGAAGGATATCGAGCTACTCGACAAAAGTGAACTGCCGACCAAGACGGGCTTATACAAACCAGAAAGGCACCACAGAACTCCGCAAGCTGCCACAAGTAGACATTACTGAAACTGAGGTGATATTGTAGCCCCGTTTTTTTTTATTTTGAGCTGAGTACATGTGAACGGGCCTTTTCAGAAGCCTGTTGGCCCTATAACAAAGACATCATTGATTGAAGATTGCAGGAGCTTTTCGGGCCAACAGAATCACATGGGCTTTTTTTAGCCCATTGGAGCTTCCTGGGCCACAAGACACCCACTGGACCACCCAATATGGGCTCATGGTTGTTGAAGGGAACACAGGATGAGTTGCCTGAAGTTCACAGACAGAAAGTCTTACGACACTGGTGAGTGAGAAATAGATGGTTCTGATTCACTGGAGGAAAAACACCAGTAATCTAGTATGAGTTATATACAAGATTGTTTGTGTTATGGTTAGAAGCATACTGCACTGCCAGCATAATTGCCTAGGATGAAGTCATCCCAGTTAAACTGGGATGCACTCAACCAATTTAAACTTGGTTGAAAAAAACCAATGAAATATAAATCCAAGGGACCCCCCTTGGTTTTGTATTTCATTGGTTGAGTTCAACCTACTTTAAATTGGTTGTTTGCATCCTAGTTTAACTGGGATGAACTCAACCTAGGCAATTATGCTGGCAGTGCTGTTCCAACAATGGTTGGGCCGTAGCCCCTGAGATTTTGTTTCCCAGAAAGTTGGCTATGAAGCCACATGTGTGACTAGATCATACAGGCCAAAAAAAGCCTGTAGGTGTTTTTGTAACCCACAGGAGCTTTCTGGGCCACATTGGTGGCACTGAAAGTTTTCTATGAGCAGACAAAATCCCACTTGGTCTTGGTGACCCAAATAGCTTACCATGATCCTTTGGTGGCCTAAAATATCACAATGAGACACCTATTATCCAAAGGGATTTTGGCTGCCCAGAGAGTTTATTATGAGCCACAAAAAAGCTCAAACCCCCTTTCTTCTGATTCCTCCCAAACAATCTTCCAGTTTTTTTTTTGGATGAGTCCCCACAATTGAGTGTTTATGCCATGCTATGTGATGCTAACATCTCTAAAGTAACAGCAGGGCACAATAATTGAGGAGGACTACCAGCTGTATTTAAAGGGACAAGTAATACAGTTAGTAGTAAATAGAATAGAAGGAGATATAAAGCTTGATATTTGATTATTATCTTGCTTGTCAGCAAACTTGACTCTCTTTCACTTATTGTGGCGTGTACAGTAAGGAATTGTAAAGGTCTTAAAAAGTGTAATATGAAGATGTAACTGTATAAAATATTACCTTGGTGTTTGTTTAGAACACTAAGTACAAAATAAACAGGTTATTACCCTACAGTTCTCCCAATTAAATTAAAGATGTTAATTTGTCATGAGCTGTATTGCGGGCCCGCCCGCACCAGAGCCCGCACCACATGTACATAGTCTATCACGTACATGTCACATACAGGCCACTATATAGTCTGCCAGGACAAGGATCCACATCCCTTCCTCATCCTCCAATCTACATTATAGGATCCCAAAACCCCAGAACCCCTAGAACCCCAGTGCCTTCCTCTCCCCAGATCAGACCATAACATAATTTAACTGGGGGGTTTTTGAAGAATTCTAACTATTAAAGATAGTTATAATTAAAAAAGGCCAGTGCTCCTAGCTTACAGGAGAAGGTGAGCGCCTTGGTAGCTTATAATAAGTTATCTATGTATAGGTAAAATTGATGGGGAGGATTTCTTCAATTTAGTGAAGAAAACTCCTCCTTAAATAATAAACAGTTCACACTGTCAAATTCTTTTGACAGTGGTGATCAGAGTAAGATTACCAGGGGAAAGTGTGTTGAAACAATGGTGGGCCGCTACGCTATTTGACTGCTAAGTGTTAGCGTAGCGGGGTTTTTTTCCCCAGAACATTTGTAGTGTTAGCTGAAATTACACTCCGCTACACTAACGGTTAGCGTAGCAACAAATTCTTCAAGCCATTTCTTTGTAGTGTTAGCTGGGAAAATTTACCGCTACACTAACAAGTAGTGTGATTTTTCTTGTGCTAACAGATCTTGAAGTTTACAGTAGCGTAGCAGCATCAGATCATTGCTATGCTACACTAAATGTTAGCTGTTAGCTGATATTTTTCCCACTAAATGTTAGCTGAGGAGTTCCTCCTGGCCAACAAGGTTGTATAACCTTGTTGGCCAGGAGTAAATCCTCCTGGCTGACAAGGTTGTATAACCTTGTTGGCCAGGAGGAGTTCCTCCCAACCAACAAAGTTATACAACCTTGTCAGCCGGGAGGAAGTCCTCCCGGCCGATGAGGTTATACAAGCTTGTCAGCCAGGAGGAACTCCTCCTGGCTGACGAGGTTATACAACCTTGTCAGCCAGGAGGATTTCCTCCTGGCCAACGAGGTTATACAACCTTGGCAGCCAGGAGGAACTCCTCCTGGCAGGCCGACAAGAGTTCCCACATGCCAATTTTTTGGCGTGTGGGGAATTTCTCTTGTAATCGACCCGTTCCACCGGTTGGATTACGTGAGCTATCCCACACACCAACAAATTGGTGTGTGGGACCTACACGCCAATTATTTTTGGCGTGCGGGGCCTACACGCCAAAAAATGTGCCTTCTTTGAGGGATTCCTTGGACCCATTAGTTCTTTCCCTCAGAGGATATCTGAGTTGTTTTTCCTTGGATACTAAAAGAATTTTGATTTAAGATTTATTGCCTAAATGAAACCGACACACTGGAAAGAAACAGTTTAGAAATTGAGGAACAAGTGAGATTGAAAGAGGATTTGAGGAGAGAAGAGAAACCAACAGTTTGAGGAGCAGAGACATAAAAGATATGGCTGGGAGAGAGTTGAAGAACTGGGGGTGAGGACAAGAGTGCAGAGGCTGAGAGAAGCGGTTAGTTGAGTAGTTGATCTGAGGATAGAAACAATCTGAGGTTAAATCTCACCAGACAAGAAGAAGGAACTGTTCGAGATGAGACAAAGAGATAGAAAAAGAAGAGAGTGAAGGAGTGAGTCGAGGTTGTGAGTGTTGATGGTTTTGAGGTTGAAGTTGAGGAAGTGGTTAGAAGAAGTTGAGGTTTGTTGATGAATGAGGAGATAGAGTATGAGAACGGGAAAGAGGAGGCGAAAGGAAAAGAAACTGAGAGCGGAAGAGAACGTGGAATGAGAGGTGTCACTGATGTGACAGAGTTGTGAATTTTACACTCCCCGTGACTGGAGAGATTTTACCTCAGGGAACACAAATGAGGGATCGATAGTTTTGGTGAGGTTGAGCACGGAGGATTTCGAAGCAGCTTTTGTCAGAGCGTCAGCGAGCATGTCGAAAGTCCTGATGAGAATGATCTTGATGTTTTTGTGTTTGAGCTCTTGGCGGATACCTTTGGTCTTGAGGTCAATGTGTTGAGTTTTCGGGTTCGATCCGAACTTCTTTAGTTTGTCGTCCAGACCCTTATTGTCGATGTAGTGAGAGTTGGCGAATTTTTCTTTGAAGACTTCGTCGTTCATCATGAGTCGTTCGTTCAATTCTTTGTCATCGATGAAGTGGGTGGCGGCGTCTATTTGAATGTTCCAAATGTCTGAAAGGAGGGCCTTCAACCAGGTACCCTCATGGAATGAGTCTACCAACGGGTTGAGTTCAGCTTCGGTTGAGGAATAGGTCACGTTGTGTTGTCTGCAACTGTTCCAAGAAACCAGAGACCCGAAAAGGTAACAGAGGTAACCAGACTGAGAAGTCCTATATACAGGGTCGTCTCCCCAGGTTGCGTCGCTATAAATTTCCAGAAGTTGGTCGGGTTTTCTGATTTCGAGAGTGAGTTTCAAGTCCTTTGTGTGACGAAGATATTGCCAAACCTTCTTTACTTCATGCCAGTGAGACATTCCGGGCTTGATTGAGTATCGAGCGAGATTGGATACAGCGAAACTGATATCGGGTCGAGTATACCCTGCTATGTAGTTCATGAGACCTATAGCAGAGCGATAGTTGACATTCTCCTTTTTGAACAGAGCATGGTCCTTGTCGCTAGCATCCTTAAGTTTGAGGTTAGGAGTGAGAGGAGTGGTCGAGGGTTTGCAGTTCAAAAGTCCTAGTTCTTCTAGGCCGTGTTCTATGTGTTTGGGTTGGGACAGCAAGATCTTGTTCCCGATTTGCTCGAACTTCATGCCTAGTATTGTGTTAGGATCGTGACAGGAAGAGTTAGAGAATCGTTTGCTGAACTTGTCTTTGAAGTTGTTCCCAGGTCCGACCAATATGAGATCGTCGACATGAAAGAAAATTCGGGATGTCCCATCGTCGCATAGGTAAAGACAAGGATCACAGTTTGACTTGTGGAATCCGACCGATTCGAGCCAGGAAGCCAGAGTCTCGTACCAATTCTTTGGTGACTGTTTGAGGCCGTATAAGGCCTTTTTGAGTTTGAGATACGGAGCTTTTCTGTTGACGCCTTTCGGAGTTTTGATGTAAACGTCTTCGGATAGAGGAGCGTGTAGGAACGCACCCTGGACGTCGAATTGGGTGATGGAGAGGTTTTGGTGTAAGGCGTAGAGAAGAATCATCTTGAGAGTGGATACTTTTCCAGTTGGAGCAAAAGTCTCCCCGTGATCGACGCCTTCTATCTGATTGAACCCCTGAACGCATAATCTGGCTTTGTGCTTGATTGGGTCGCCATGGCAATTGTCTTTGATCCTAAAGACCCAAGTTGTGTCTAGAGGATTTGGAGGTTCTTTGTAGTGATCGTCCCACACTTCATGATTCTCGATTGAGTTGACTTCCTTCTCGATGGCTGATTTCCAGAATCTGTCATCCGCACATCGTATAGCAGATTCGAAAGTGTTGGGTTCATAATAATGGTGGAATCCAAAACGTACTGGAGGTTTGATGGTAGATCTGTCTCTCAGTGATTTGGAGACTGGTTCCGGTTTTTGGTCGAGATCTTTTGGCCTCAAAAGTTCCAAGACATCGTTACTGGATTCTGAATCGGAGTCTGAAGAGTCAGATTCGTTGTCGTGCTGTCTAGATTCCATCCCTTCGTGACTTGAAGACTCGGGATTCTCCGAGGTTTCACGTTCTTGCGCTTGTTGCGCTGTTGAGGACGGATCGACGGCTTCAGCAACTTTTTCTGGATAGAAATCATCGTCACTTGACGACTTGAAGTCGGATTGGGGCATCTTCAGGAAGCGGACGTGTTTGGAATCAATGATAGCACCGCTTTGAGATAAGATCCTGTATGATTGGAGTAGGACATTGAAACCTACTAGCAGGTCTTCTTGACCTTTGACTTCGAATTTTCTTCCTTTCACTCTGTTCATGTTCAGAACAACGGTTGTAGTTCCAAGGGGTTTGAGGAAGTTTGGCGATAGTTTCTTGCCATGGACGATTTCCCAGGGTGATTCTTCATTGTCTTTTCGAGGAATTTGATTGAGCATGAGGCAACAGGATTTGACGACCTCGTGCCAGAAGTTCTTGGATATACCAGACGAACGGAAGGTAGCTCTCATTGATTCAACGATCGTTCTATTGGCTCGTTCCGCCCTACCGTTGTGTTCAGGATGGTATGGTTCGGAGATTAGTCTCTGGATGTGATTCTTTTCCATGAAGTTGACTAACCTATTTCCCGTGAATTCGCCTCCTCCATCGGAGCAGATCAAGTTTGGGAAATAGCCTCTCCGTTTGTTTTCGGATTCGAGAAGATTAATCAAGACTTCAGTTGTGTCGTCTTTCTTCACGAGGGGGAAGCCTGCCAAATATCCGGAGTAGTTGTCCACAAGAGTGAGAATGAACCTCGATTTAATTTTGGATTCTGGAGTGATAGGCCCGATGATGTCCAAGTGGATTCTTTCAAACACTTTTGATGCCGGCTCGGATTCCATCTTGAATGGTCGTTTGGTGATCTTGGATAGAGCGCAAGCTTTGCATTCGAATCCGTCCTTTTCTGCCTTCGAGATTGAGCGAGGAATGAGTTTCTCCAGGTGTTGTATGGAAGCATGGCCAAACGACTCGTGAATCGTTCGGAGGGAATCGGCTCGCACTTCAGTGAGGTGTGAGTATTTGACGGTACCCCCGACCGAATCTGGTTTGTCGACGACGAACAGATTGTTGTCGATCTTTCCTTTGAAGCGGCTAAGTCCATCCTTTGTGACGTTGAAGGAGTTCTTCTTCGCGGTGATTTCACAACCTTTTTCCAACAAGACACCGGCACTGATGAGGTTGATTACTATCTCAGGAACGTACAGGCAGTCTTCAATAGAGATCGTCGAATTTCCCCATTGTAGGGTTACCCGTCCGATCCCCTTAATTGGGAGAGTAGCGCCTTCTTTTCCAGTTCGGATTACGTCTCTTTCTCCGAGTTCCAATTTGTCGAAGAACTTGGTGTCATTGAAGATGTGAGCAGACGCTCCGCTGTCGAGGACTATCTTGAATTTAGGATCACCTATTTGAGTCCAGAGAGTAACCAAAGATAAGTAGTAATTGATGTTACTCTTGCTGGCTTGCCATTTTGCTTGGGCCTCTTGCCACCATTCCGGAGCTTTATCGGGATGGAGGTGCCAACACGAGTCCGCTGAGTGATTCGCATCTTGTTTCGGGTTGTGATATCCAGCTGTACATCTCTTTTTTTCATTGTTATCTTGTCCTCCTTTCTGTCCGTTGTTTCGATTAGGCTTTTGAGACTTTGTTGACACTAGGGCAGCTTGAGTCGTAGACGATGACTGATCCTTGACTTCCGCCTTGTTTTCGTTGTTGAATTGGGTTAGGTGATTGCAGACGAACTGAACAGTGAGGTTCTTATCGGAATGCATGATCTGTCGTTTAAGGAGTTGGAGACTATCGGGTAACTTGAATAGAATGAGATAGGCGAGGATGTCCTGCGGGAGATCGATTCCAACATCGACGAGTTTCTTTATCGAGACTTTGATGTCTGTCACGAAAGCTTCCAGCGCGTCTTCTTTGAATTTGACGTACAAGAATTCGTTGAATACTCGAGCGCGATTTGAAGACTCATCGGATGCGAACCGCTCTTTGATCGCCTTCCAGAGTTCCTTCGCGGATCCTCTGTTGTCTGCGGTCACTATATTGTTATGTGTGACGCTATCCATCTTCGAGATGAATAGGAGTTTGAGTTCTGCGTTGATGTCGTCGGCTAGAGGTGCAGAGTCTGGGTCTTGAGAATCGAGAGTGGTTAGTACTCCCCGTAGCTCTAGCAACGCCGACATCTTGTCCTTCCATATGGAGTAGTTCTCCTCCGACAGCTGAGGGGTGGTTTCGAGTGCTGTCTTTAGCATTGCTTGTCGGAATCCATCGTTGTTTGATGAACCAGCCATTCTCGTCGTATCTGTTATCGAGATCGACGGTATCTGCTGTCCTGCGTCGGCTTCACTTGACGTAAATCAATCGGTCGTAGGCTTTTAACCGTAAAAGAATTTTGATTTAAGATTTATTGCCTAAATGAAACCGACACACTGGAAAGAAACAGTTTAGAAATTGAGGAACAAGTGAGATTGAAAGAGGATTTGAGGAGAGAAGAGAAACCAACAGTTTGAGGAGCAGAGACATAAAAGATATGGCTGGGAGAGAGTTGAAGAACTGGGGGTGAGGACAAGAGTGCAGAGGCTGAGAGAAGCGGTTAGTTGAGTAGTTGATCTGAGGATAGAAACAATCTGAGGTTAAATCTCACCAGACAAGAAGAAGGAACTGTTCGAGATGAGACAAAGAGATAGAAAAAGAAGAGAGTGAAGGAGTGAGTCGAGGTTGTGAGTGTTGATGGTTTTGAGGTTGAAGTTGAGGAAGTGGTTAGAAGAAGTTGAGGTTTGTTGATGAATGAGGAGATAGAGTATGAGAACGGGAAAGAGGAGGCGAAAGGAAAAGAAACTGAGAGCGGAAGAGAACGTGGAATGAGAGGTGTCACTGATGTGACAGAGTTGTGAATTTTACAGATACTTCCTCTTCTACTTGAACTCTGGTCACAGCTCCATCATGATTAACAGTCTCAATGCTACAATCTCACTTCTCTTAAAATTCTATATACCTTGAACCTGCATCCAGTCACAACTCTCACACCTCTGTAGATTTCATCAAGTTAACATGTCAACTAAGAACATCCCCCTTTACTTGGACAACAGTAACTACGACTCATGGTTTTTCCTAATGAGCTCAAAAATTGATTGGATTTGGGCTCTTGGGATTGTTCAGGGCGCCATTACGCCATCAGAAAAAACGGACAAGAAGGATATGTACCATGATTTGAACTGGAAAGCCTATCATATGATCATTGAGCACCTAGACAGCGCAAACCTGGTGTACATTCAACAGATGCTGACCAATCTAAATTCTTTCAGTGGATACGCGGTGTGGAAATAAAGGCAACCCCAATGACAGAAAAGGTACGTTCTGCCTTGGTTGCCCTTCTTCCCGGTTGGTTCCGGTAGTTCTTTGATTTCCTCTGCGGAATAAACAGCTGTTAGCAGATGACTAACTGGATTCCCTGCAACACCTTATACTCAGCAAGGGGACCATTCCTCTTGAGTTTGTCTTCCTGATGATGCCCTTCACAGTTCCGCTTGTCTGCACACGCTGAAAGTTGCTAAGAGTGTTGTTTTAAACTAAAGAGATTTCTTATATGCGCCAAAGATGATAGGATTCTAGTTTTATGATAAGATAAGATGAGATTCCGCAACTCTAGTACAACACTCTATTTATACATTTCCCCCCTGGTCATGTCCCACAATCCCCGGTACCGTCCCTGGAACCCTACTTGCCTGCCTCCCTAATTCCGCATTTCACTGCAGCCTGCCCCCAACTACTATACCCTGTTGACCCCTGCAGTTGTTTGTTGACCCCGCGTCCGCCTCCGCTCCTTCTGCCCCTGCTCCACTTGCGGGCCGGGTGCCCCAAACCCCGTGGCTCCACCCAGTCCCTCCTATGACATGCATACTGAAGCGGCCCTTGTCCGCTTAACCAATTTCCCACGCCAACTATAGAATGTCGCATGCTGCACCCTCATGCGTTCCCCGCAAAATGTCCGGTGACATTTGGTACGTACCCCCTTCCTCAGTCTGCCGCTGAGCCCACGCTGCAGGCTCAGCTTCAGTTCTGCACCCCCTGTATATAAGTTCTCCCACAGCGGTCTGGTTCATCTTGAAGTAGAATTACAGTGGAGATGATCACATTGCCAAGGATCAAGATTTGGACAACTTCCTCAACATTGAGTACAAGTCACCTCCTTATGTTTTCATTGAAGCCATTTGATTGGCAAATCATTGCTTGATCTCAGCACAAGTTGGTCTAGACATCCAGTTCAAGACTGCAATCAGACTTCAAAAGCCCCCATCTGCTGAATTCAAGTCCTTCCAAGACATTGTGAACATTGGGTGTCCAAACGATACCATAGCAATGCTTCTGACTTGACTGGAAAAACACTCAATTCACAACCAACTCAATCAATCCTCTGGAAAAATTTCTCAAGCCACATTTCTCACCACCAATGAGAAGTTTTATATCTTTCCTCACTGTAAGAAGGGCTTCACAATCTGTTCTCATTGCAACAAAGCCGGTCACAAGGAATTGCTCTGTTTTGAGAAGCATCCTGATCAGCAACCATCAAAGCCGTTTCTATCAAAATCAACTTCCAAATCAGCTCCTTCTGCTCAAGCTCACCTGGCATTCACTGAAGAAAAAATTGAGTCTGAACGCAACTTTCAAGCCATGCTGGCAAATCCAGAATTTAAGAAACTACACCTTGAACGTTGCCTATGGGTCCAAAACTTGTGGTTCATCAGTTGGGGGGGGGGGGGGTGTTGAAATTCTCACTTCTCTGGTCTATCTTTTTTCCCTTTTCCCTCAATGTCACTCCTTTCTCTCCCTCCAGATTGCATATGCAAGTTTCAACTTCTTTCCCACAATCTGGCCCCTCAATTGTAATAGCTTATGAATTCCTGGCTTAGACAAGAAATAAAAACCATCTGCTTTTCTGCAAGCAATTCCCTGAGGTTTCTACAGCATACAGCCTTTTGTAGCGTGAGTGCTTTTCCTGTCCACCACGCAAGCTAGCAGCTTTGTGCCTTCTTTGAGGGCTTCCTTGGACCCATTAGTTCTTTCCCTCAGAGGATCTCTGAGTTTTTTCTCCTTGGATCCTTCCTCTTCTCCTTGACCTCTGGTCACAGCTCCATCAAAGTGATCACCCTGTTTGTGATCAGATGTGAAAAATGGTGTCATTTTTAATTAAAATGATACCATAAATATTTCACATTGTTCAAAATAGCATGATATTTATTTCAGCTTAATTAGTTTATTTCACTAAGATATACATGTGAATAAATTTCTTAGGGGTTTGTGCTTGTAAAAGCGCTTTCCCTGAAGGACAATTCAAGTGAAATCACATGTATCAATCATATAATAAATCTACTATAAAACTAAAAAAATAGGCTCCTGGAGCCAAACAAACCATGCAAGGTTTGTACCGTATCAATACATGCAACCTAATGGGTCGACGTCGGCCTGTTAGGTTGCATGACACGGATCACGGATCTTGGTGTTGATCCGTGTCTTTCTACAAGTCCCTTCCCCCAAAATTGGGGGCTATAGGGGGTATCAAATATGACTAAATCCACCATTATCTAATCAACTGGTTTTGAAAATCCACCATTTTTAAAAACCATTGATACCCATATAAAATTGGTCAGAATTTCCAAAATCCAAATTTTGTTGAATATTTTAATTCACTGGTTTTAATGGTGGATTTGGTCATATTTGATACCCCCTATTGTACTTGTACGACATAAAGATTTACTTAAATTTATATGTAATCTTATATTAGGGGGTATCAAATATGACAAAATCCACCATTATCTAATCAACTGGTTTGAAAATACACCATTTTAAAAACCACGGATATCCACATAAAATGGTTCAGAATTCTCAAAAGTGAAATTTTGTGGAAAATCCTAATTCACTGGTTTTAATTGTGGATTTGGTCATGTTTGATACCCCCTATTATTATGGATTGCTATGGGTCAATCTGGGATTTTGTAGGATTTTCATGGAAAAGACTATACCAATAAGTGGTTTTTTATTCATTTATGGTGTGTTTGAAAATTGATTTTCCAAGGATTTTCCTTAATTAAATTTTCCTTATATTTGGTAAAAAGGTTATAAATTAATTATGGTTTTGAATATGGCCATGAGTTTGGCTTAAACTCAGGGCCTTCTGTTCAAGTCAGATATTTCTAAGCCTGTTCTTAACTGTTGGACTATTATACATTTTTTATAAATTTTTAAGTCTGGTTTCTGGTTTGTTCAGAATGTCAAGGTAAAATAAAAGATAATAAAATAAAATAGGGGGTTGATAAATGCACGCCCCCCCGGGCACGCCCACGCCCACGCACGCCCTTAAAAAAAAGGCGTGCAACCCGCACGCCTTTTTTTTATCGGCGTGCGTCCTGCACGCCCATCCTTGGGCGTGGGCACGCCTGTAGATGGGCGTGCAGTTCGCACGCCCATCTACAGGCGTGCGACACCCCCAAGGAGGGCGTGCAGCCGCACGCCCTGCCGGGGAGGACTGCAAGCCCCTCGGCCGGAGGGAATCCCCCTCCGGTCGAGGAGGTTATACAGCCTCCTCGACCGGAGGGATCCCTCCCGGTCGAGGAGGTCATACAACCGCCTCGGCCGGAGGGGGATTCCCTCCGGTCGAGCAGGTTGTATAACCTCCTCGACCGGAGGGGGATTCCCTCCGGTCGAGGAGGTCATACAACCTCCTCGGCCGGAGGGATGCCCCCCGGTTGAGGAGGTTGTACAACCTCCTCGACCGGAGGGGGATTCCCTCCGGTCGAGGAGGGCATACAACCTCCTCGGCCGGAGGGATGCCCCCTCCGGTCGAGGAGGTTGTATAACCTCCTCGGCCGGAGGGATCCCTCCCGGTCAAGGAGGTCATACAACCTCCTCGACCGGAGGGGGCATCCCTCCGGCCAAGGAGGTTGTATGACCTCCTTGACCGGAGGGAATCCCCCTCCGGTCGAGGAGGTTATACAACCTGCTCGACCGGAGGGAATCCCCCTCCGGCCGAGGAGGTTGTATGACCTCCTCGACCGGGAGGGATCCCTCCGGTCGAGGAGGCTGTATAACCTCCTCGACCGGAGGGGGATTCCCTCCGGTCGAGGAGGTTGTATAACCTCCTCGACTGGGAGGGATCCCTCCGGCCGAGGAGGTTATACAACCTCCTCGACCGGAGGGGGCATCCCTCCGGCCGAGGAGGTTGTATGACCTCCTCAACCCCTCCGGTCGAGGAGGTTGTACAGCCTCCTCGACTGGAGCTGATGTCATGCGTACATTGTTGTGTACGCATGACATCAGCATGTGTATAGGCAGGGGCGTGCCCCCTGCCTATATACATAGAAAGGGCGTGTTGGTCGCACGCCCTTTTTATGTGTATAGGCAGGGGGCACGCCCCTGCCTATACACATAAAAAGGGCGTGCGGTTCGCACGCCCTTTTCTGAACAGGGCGTGCGACCGCACGCCTGAAGTCTCGCACGCCAATGGGCGTGCAGCCCCCACGCCGATAAAAAAAAGGCGTGCGGGCAGCACGCCTTTTTTTTTTATCGGCGTGCGTTCGGCGTGGGCGTGCCCGGGGGGGCGTGCATTTATCAACCCCAATAAAATAAGATAAAATAAAATAAAATAAAATAAAATAAAATAAAATAAAATAAAATAAAATAAAATAAAATAAAATAAAATAAAATAAAATAAAATAAAATAAAATAAAATAAAATAAAATAAAATAAAATAAAATAAAATAAAATAAAGGGCATTAATAAACAAACCCGGTTTTACGCAGCGGCAACGTCAAATTTGCTGCGCAGCACACCGGGGGTTGATAAATGCACGCCCCCCCGGGCACGCCCACGCCGAACGCACGCCGATAAAAAAAAAGGCGTGCTGCCCGCACGCCTTTTTTTTATCGGCGTGGGGGCTGCACGCCCATTGGCGTGCGAGACTTCAGGCGTGCGGTCGCACGCCCTGTTCAGAAAAGGGCATGCGAACCGCACGCCCTTTTTATGTGTATAGGCAGGGGCGTGCCCCCTGCCTATACACATAAAAAGGGCGTGCGACCAACACGCCCTTTCTATGTATATAGGCAGGGGGCACGCCCCTGCCTATACACATGCTGATGTCATGCGTACACAACAATGTACGCATGACATCAGCTCCGGTCGAGGAGGCTGTACAACCTCCTCGACCGGAGGGGTTGAGGAGGTCATACAACCTCCTCGGCCGGAGGGATGCCCCCTCCGGTCGAGGAGGTTGTATAACCTCCTCGGCCGGAGGGATCCCTCCCAGTCGAGGAGGTTATACAACCTCCTTGACCGGAGGGAATCCCCCTCCGGTCGAGGAGGTTATACAGCCTCCTTGACCGGAGGGATCCCTCCCGGTCGAGGAGGTCATACAACCTCCTCGGCCGGAGGGGGATTCCCTCCGGTCGAGCAGGTTGTATAACCTCCTCGACCGGAGGGGGATTCCCTCCGGTCAAGGAGGTCATACAACCTCCTTGGCCGGAGGGATGCCCCCTCCGGTCGAGGAGGTTGTATGACCTCCTCGACCGGGAGGGATCCCTCCGGCCGAGGAGGTTATACAACCTCCTCGACCGGGAGGGATCCCTCCGGCCGAGGAGGTTATACAACCTCCTCGACCGGAGGGGGCATCCCTCCGGCCGAGGAGGTTGTATGCCCTCCTCGACCGGAGGGATCCCTCCCGGTCGAGGAGGTTGTATAACCTCCTCGGCCGGAGGGATCCCTCCCGGTCGAGGAGGTCATACAACCTCCTCGACCGGAGGGGGCATCCCTCCGGCCAAGGAGGTTGTATGACCTCCTTGACCGGAGGGAATCCCCCTCCGGTCGAGGAGGTTGTATGACCTCCTCGACCGGGAGGGATCCCTCCGGTCGAGGAGGCTGTATAACCTCCTCGACCGGAGGGGGATTCCCTCCGGCCGAGGGGCTTGCAGTCCTCCCCGGCAGGGCGTGCGGCTGCACGCCCTCCTTGGGGGTGTCGCACGCCTGTAGATGGGCGTGCGAACTGCACGCCCATCTACAGGCGTGCCCACGCCCAAGGATGGGCGTGCAGGACGCACGCCGATAAAAAAAAGGCGTGCGGGTTGCACGCCTTTTTTTTTAAGGGCGTGCGTGGGTGTGGGCGTGCCCGGGGGGGCGTGCATTTATCAACCCCCCAGCACACCCGGTTTTCCACTTTTACACCCGGTTTTTTAATTATTTTTTTGCGGGCGGATTTTAATTTTTTTTCAACATTTTAAGGTTGTTTGATATACTACCAGGGGTGTAGAAATTTGTGGTATTTTATATTTTCCAAAAAAACGATGTCTTCTATTTTTTTTGCCCGTACACCTGGTTTTTTCAAAATAAAATCCCCACGGCTCAATTTTCAGGATTTCTCAAAGTTTTAAATCTTTTTAAAACACTTTAACGGGTGTAGAATTTCATGTGACAAACAGTTTATTTTTAAAATCACTGGTTTTCTTTTTATGATTTTTGGACAGAATTTATTTGTAAACACCTTCACGCCTGTCTTTCAAGATATTTGGGGAGTTTTTAAATGGATTCATACACTTTAGAGGTTGAATAATTCATTGGAAACACATACTGATTATAAAATTAACTTGTTATTAGATTTCATGACAAAGAAATGGAAATATAATGATACACTGAGGTATGGTACATTGTATGATGCTTATGTAAGATAATTATTACACATTACATATGGGTTCAGGAATTTAATTCAGGCGTAGATTCACCATTTTTAAGCATTTTTAGTTGTTATCAGTAGTGTTTATAACAATTTCTCTTTCTTATACTTATTATTTGTGTGCACATTCTTAGTCTGTACTAAGTTCTCCTTCTTGTTTACTACATTTATTAATTATTAATAAATTATTAACTTGCAATTATGTCTCTTGCTTTTTATTTTATTTATTTATTTTATTCATTTCATTTATTCTATTTATTCTATTTATTTTATTCTATTTTGTTTATTTTACTTGTTTTACTTATTTACTTTATTTGTTTTAAATAAAATTTTGAATGAGGATGATTGGGGAGGTTGCGCGCATCAACCACCGCCCTCCATAATTTTATTTTATTTTGTTTATTTTACTTGTTTTACTTATTTCTTTTATTTGTTTTAAATAAAATATTGAATGAGGATGATTGGGGAGGTCAAGCGCATCAAATGCCGCCCTCCATATGCTATTTGCATAAAAATTAAAAATTAAAAAAAACCGGGTGCCTGCGCGGAAAACCGGGTGCACCGCGCAGCCGCAGCTGCGCAGAAAACCGGGTGTAAACGTGGAAAAACCGGGTTTTTTATTAATGCCCTAAAATAAAAAATAAAATAAAGAATAATTATAATTTATTCAAGCTTTCAGTTTCAAGTGGTACATGGTAAATAACTACATGTAATATCTTGGTGGCTGGCATTGCTGCTCTAATAAAATGGTAAAGATCAACCTGGAAAATTTGGCTAAGCTGTGCCAGAGACTTTAAGAAGATGCAACAGTCTCTTCTGACAATGAAAAAGAACCAGTCTCTTCTGAAAATGAAAATGAAACAGTCTCTTCTGACAATGCAAATGTGGAAGGAACCTGAGAATTCAGGGGGTAATCAGCCCAGATTTTTAGAATGTGATGATTTTGTATATTCAAGTGTCTTTAGAAGGAAACCTATGTTTCTTTGTTTCAAGGACAACCCATAGATAAATATATGGAATGAAGCTTAATGATCTTGAGACAGATGATGGTTGATTTTGGTTGATGAATGCAGCTTGATCTGGGTTGATGTTTGATGATAGAGAGAAAGAAGGGGAAGTAAAGAAGGGATGGACAGAAAAAAGCAACTGAAAGATAAAGAAGGTTCAAAAGGGCACTGACTCAAAATACTTGAGGTACTGGGTGAAAGAGGCCTTTGTTGGTTAGAGTGGTGATCTGCAAATGGGTGAATTGGTTTGCTATGTAATATTGGCAATTGCATGTACAAGGGGCTGGCCTTATTTCACTTTCCCAGCCAGCTGTAGTGTGGACCTCATGAATGAAGAGATCAATGAATATCTTGAGAGAAATTAAAAAGTTATCAGTGAAATCTGAATTCAAAAAATGATTTAAAATTAGTAGTAAACAGATAAAAGGCAATTTTCAAATAAAAAATTGAGAAAAGAATATCTAGGGAAGAACTTAGGTCAGTTGTGCTGAACTCATTTCCAGAATGATTATATCATATTTCTAAATCTTAAAATAAATCAGTTGTGAAAAACTGATATTAGGGGGTATCAAATCTGAACAAATCCACAACTATCTAATCAACTGGTTTTGAAAATCCACCACTTTTAAAAACCATGAGAAATCTATATACAAAAGTCCAGAATTCTCAAAAGTGAAGTTTTGTTGAAAAAAATAATTCACTGGTTTTAATTGTGGATTTGGTCATATTTGATACCCCCTATTATCTCAGAAAAAAAATGGTATTGTATGTCTATCATAGCTGGTATTGTTTCTACTAAATACCTTTAATATCAAAATCACTGAATTTATGTCAGGGAAAAATTCACTATAATTTAAGTGATATTAGGGGGTATCAAATATGACCAAATCCACAATTAAAACCCTTTGATTAGAAATTGCCAAATCCACAATTTCTAATCAACGGGTTTTCAAAACGGGGTAGCTAAAAAGCAAACGGGTTTTGAAAACACCAATATAAAAAAAACCCTGGTATTTCATCCAAATCCATAATTTTCCACCTCATCACACCTCACCTGAACAAAGCAATCATCACACCTCTTGGATAGCCAAACAATATTTGAAACCCAGTCAACGCCCGAAATTGTTCATCTCTTCCTCAGGTCTCGAAATTCACATCAGCACCCAAGCCGTGCTCACTCGTCAAAAGATCCTCGATGTTGGGCTCAAAGTCAGCCCATCTTATCAACTCCCTTGACTGTCAACCACATCTTTTCCTTACCAATTCTCACCCCCCCTACCAATTGTGTTGAGGTTCATAATCAACTTGAGAAAGAAGTTGCACCGGAAAAGGTTCAAGTTCAAGTGATTTCAAAGGTAGATTCCTGGGGCCTCAAGTACATCAGTCTTCCCCTCTCTTCTATTGTTGCTGTTGAATCAATCACTGAGTTCTAGTCTCCCCCCCCCCCCTCTCTCTCTTTGTCTCCCAAACAGAGTTTTGACCACGATTGTCAGCTTGAGCTTACTCAGATCTACTGGCATGATGGTAAATACACCACGGACGAAAAGTACGGACTTCAAGTCGTGCACCAGGACGACTTGAAGGCGTGTATTTTCAATTCAGTAGCATACGTATTTGTCTGCAAGGCGACTTGGCGTCCGAGAGTCAATCGGATCCAAGCTGCCTTGCAAACGTCTTCTGAGCCAGGTCGTCGCCAAGGCGGATTGGAATCCGCCGTGGAGACGACTTGCAGTCAGCTCACAAGCCAACTTGAAAACGTCTGGCAGCAAGGAGCCGACTTCAAAACGTCTTACGGCCAGGAGCCAAGCCACAAAACTGCAAGGGTCCGGCATCGAACCGCAAACCTATGCCGACAAGACTGCCGGGGATCGGGATCTTTTGCTGCTGTGATAGCAGTGATTGTACTGTAACCAACTTTTTAACCATCTGACCTTCAAATCACAAATGACAAATCAGCCTGCAAACCACTTCAGTGGTTTGCAGCTTCTTAACCAATCTCGCCAAGTCTTCCATATCCAAGATTTCCAAATATCTCCGGCTCAACCAGATGTTGGTTGTGCCAGAGATGGAAACATGATGGGATGTGGGTCTCCAATCTAAAGTAGACTTGCAAAGTTGACTTTAGATTGGAGTCCCGGTCGACCTGAGAAGCATGTTTGGTTTCCAAGTCGACCTGAGAACCTTTGCGGGTTTTCCAGGTGTCTTGAGAACCGTTTCAGGTTTCCAAGCCGGCTTGGAAACCAGAAAGGGTCCTCAAGACGCCTGGAAAACCCAAAAGGGTTCTCAGGTCGACTTGAGGACCGAGAAAAATCGAAGGGTGTTCGACCCAAACTTTAAAATGGTTTTGAAGTCGCCTTCAAAACCATAACTCGTTTTGAAGACGACTTTGGATCTGGAGTCAACTTGAAGACGAAAAAACTCAATTGGAGAATACGTATTCGTCTTCAAGTCGACTGGGATTGTATTGAGGGTGCACCCGTGGTGTACATTTTACTTTCCCCAAGACTCAACAAGCTGTCAACTTAAATTTATTTACCTCTCACCCACCTGTTTAGCGCGAGATTCCGGTTGTAAGTCCAATGATCAGCTCGTCTGGTTCAACTTTGCTCTTTCTTACTGATAAATATCATTCTCTTATTATTGTTGAAAGTGGGGATTCGTAGGGGGATTTTTGATTCAAGGTATAGTTGATCAAATCAAACTGATCCCTCGGTATGGATCATCATGATCATGATCATCATCATCTAAGGATAACTTGGAGCAAGGTGATCCTAAACCTCAATCAATCGAGGGCACAGATTCCAAAGAATACGTGGTGAGGATCAGTGATAGTAAAACGATGTGAGCTTCTTTTTATGTTGTCTAACTTGGTAGCATGGACGTCTGTTGTCCCTTAACATCTTGTTTTGTTTTACTCTTTTTCTCTCTCTCTCTCTCTCTTCAGCCAAGGCAAATCCTTACCGGTTCTGGCGTTCACTGAATCTGCGCGTGAGTAGTAGATGACTTGGCGAGTTGAGATCAATCTCACTAGGGGGGGAGGGTTAAGATGGGGCATATACTGTGATGCCTGATCAAGATGGACTCCTTCTCTCTCACACGTTTTAACTGACCTTTTTTTTTTTTGTGAAAGATAGGTTACCAGTTGATGCTTTATAAATATCTATATGATCAGCACGCGAGTGGTTCGTTTGATCTAGAGCGATTTTTGAGACACTTGGGGTTGGACTTGGACAAAGTGTTTAGTGAGAGGTTTATGGACGATGCCCAGCCGGTGTTGGCCAGTGTGAAGCGGACTGCTAAGCCAACGACGCTCCGAGAGATCTTTGGATTATATCAGGATCTGATCAGTCGGATCGGGGTCTCTCAATCAAACATCTTGATCAAAGCGTATGCTCCAAAGCCTTGGTCCGATGGGACTGCACCTGCTGCTGGCTTGACCTCGACAACAGTTGCAATCCCATCATTGTCATTGGGTACGGTCTCTATCCCGGTCCTTCCTTCGATCGGAGACCAGAGTCAGATCAGTTCTACAACAACCATTAGAAGTGAGTTCATCACAGTCTATTTAGGCAAGAAGAACGCATGTGTTGATGTTCAAATGCTTCTCTTTTCAGCCAATGCTATCTCAAATACTGAAGCTGTGTCCATGACATCAAATGGACGCCCCGACTCAATCAAATGGATTCCCCGACTCAATCAAATGGACGCCCCGACTCAATAACAGGAAAGCCGACCAAAACTATTGG
This sequence comes from Puccinia hordei, assembly GCA_007896445.1. Lineage (NCBI taxonomy): Eukaryota > Fungi > Basidiomycota > Pucciniomycetes > Pucciniales > Pucciniaceae > Puccinia > Puccinia hordei. The sequence goes on from RDRW01000502.1 coordinate 109,590, forward strand.
GACTCCCACCGGAGCGAGAGGCGTACAGCTCTCGGAGACCATCTCGGCGCATGAGTTCCGGGAGATGGGCGAAGGCTGGGGGATAATCGCTCGGACAGATATTGGCAAAGGGGCGACCTTGTTCAGCCTCCCACGTCCAGGGCCCTCAGTCATCTCGCCCCTACTCTCCGTCCAGACCTCCCGTCTGTTATCCGCTTTGAGCGCCCAGGACCGTGTTTGAATCAATAGGAATTGGCTCCCCTTACTCCTTGTCTTGCTCTGGGAACGCATCCAAGCCATCCTCCATCCTCATGATCCCCACAGTTGGGCTCCTTATTTTAATACCCTGTATGCACTTCTTTTCCTCTTTTTTTTGTTCTTACAATCATTCATACACCTATCTTGCGATAGAACAAAAGTGATAATAATCAAATGACTGAACAAAAACAAAATGGCTTCAAATAATTCATCGATTATTTTCATTTATCTCTGTTCATCGGCGTCTGTCTATCTACACTTTCAAGCCTAGACCCAAAGAATTTGATACCCTGCTTCTGAATCATCAATTGAGAACGCCAAAGCCTTGAGGTCTATTGCAGCTTTGATTTCCCAATCACTCAATCCATTCTTCTCAGGTAAGCACTCCGCACAGTCTATGCATACACATGAATATGATGGTAATGTTTATCCCTTCTCAGCCATCATCAAGCTATTATCCTCTTGGCAAGTGTCAGCTTGCTACTAGTTCAGAGACAACCTGACTAGAACAAAAATAAACATAAAATAAAAAATATAGTATTAATCATTTGTCAAAGAGTAATAAATGAATAATAATAAGATAAAGCAACATAAAAAAGTAATATGTAAATAATAAACACATTATTACATAGTAAATTAATAATAAATAAACAAATACAGTATTAAGTATAAACCAATGAATATGCTAATAAATAATAACATAAGTGGAAATATTATTTCATAATCTTAAAGAGCGTGTAAGATAACCTAGGGTACTTCAGCCAAAGTACCCCAGATAACTTAAAACTTCTAGTAGTAAAACAACTTGAAAGAATATTACCACTAAAAAGCGCTGAATTAATTATTATACATTAAAATACAGAATAAAAACCATAAATACATGTACAAAACCACGAAATAACAATGTATTTAAATAAGAACATAATAAAATAAATACATATGACACTAATAATATAAATACTAGTAATGTACTATATTATCTATTTATTTATTCATTTTATTTAATTAAATACTAAGTACACTAAGGATGATTCAGAGGGACAAAGACCACGAACCAGAGGAAGGAAATAACATGAGAACCTTCTGAAAATAACTATTGAACAACTGTTCAAAATAAATATATTACATCCTTAGTGGGAAATTATTGATTGACAGATCTCTGCAGTCATGCATTCCCAAAGAGCCTGCATGACAGGGATTAAACAAGAGGCTCTTGAAGCGCCCACAGAACAAACAAATACATGTATTTCACATTGTACACAATACAAAATAATTAAACTCTGACAAATGTGATCAACAGGTACATGTGATATTTAATCAATACATTTTGACATGTAATTAAAACCTTTGATCAACACATCTAACAAACCTTGTCAGAGGTTCAGAAGCGCCTCAAGATGCCAGCAAAAGAGCTTAGACAGGCTGTACCCATAGTAGACAGCCTGTACATATGGAAATTTGATTAAACAACTACATGCATTTGTATTAAATCTTAACCCCTTCCTTTTAAATGTTCCCATAGCCAAAAATACATCTTGTGTTTCGCCATCAGGGCTCCAGAAAGGCATTGAAGGAGCCCTTGTTCCCCCTGTATTTTGGCTCATCATGCTTTTACATATATACTACAACCTTTGCCCACTTACATAGCTTTACAATTGTCATTCTGTCTGGTAAGGTCCTAGTATCTGTCTCTTAGCCCCTTCTTACTCCCCTGAAATTGCCCAGTGTCCACCCAGCTCTTCCAACACCCTTTCCAAGCGCTTCCAACTGCCCAATTTCCCCCTGGAAGAACCTCAAGTCTGTAAAGGTAATTTATTACTAGTAAGTAGATAAACCTTTCTCTTGAGATTCTCGCCCCATCTTTTATCTGGGATTTAAAACACCCCTGTTTACAGGCCCCAGTGTGTTCAGGTACCTAAATCCTCTGCTTGCAAGATACCTTTGAGGGAGTAAACACCCCTGATTTATCAGGCCCCTCATATTTTTAATTATATTAAATTTATTTAATATAATTAATCATTTTTTACCGCTCATACCTCATATCCTTATTGGTATTACCTCTTATAAATCCTCCCAGAGCTTTATATTGCTCTTTATCTTTTATTTTGCACCTTGTGTAGCTAGAAGGATTACTCCTTGGCATCACAGAGGCTGACAGCAAGTCACAGACAAGACATTCAGGTCACTTGGTATGGCCGGGTACAGGTATGGCCTTTCTCTGTTCTTCATAACTATTGGTTATTGTTTCTCATTGGAACAACTCTGCATTTTTTTGTTTGATATTTGCCAGATGATTCATTCTCTAATTTTGCATATCTCACTGTCTGCCTCAACACAGCATCCCAGTTGCGCACTGAGGAAAGAGGAAGTTGCTCATCCCTAAATAGCTTGATTTTGTCCCCCTTCTACAACAGAATTCTTTGGCCTCTGAACCCAACCGACTGCAGGACCCCATCCCCTCCCCAATCCAATCTGATGTGCCAGTGACTGGTCAACAATCAAGTTAGAACTGTAACATCCATTGGCGATGTGCTATTCTTCTTGATCAAGAACAGTCACAGCACATTAGTGACGAGGAAGGAGGGGAGCAATCTTTGGCCTCTGGACCCAACCAAACTCAAGACCCACCCCACATCCAATCTGATGTGCCAGTGAATGGTCAATGATCAAGTTAGAACTGTAACATCCATTGGTGATGTGCTCTTCCTCTTGATCAAGAACAGTCACAGCACATTATTGAGGAGGATGGAGGGGATAAATATCATTGCCAGGAGCCACTGTCACCTTCTTTTTCAATATAAAATTTACAACACTTCATTTTCATCTGATTGATTGTCAAAAACACTTAATGGCCCAACTCCTTCCCAAAAGATTTAGTGGCAAGGTGGATTGTTTGAAGAAAAAATTGCATAAGTAATCAAAAGAAATTCAAACACACCTATTCACCGTCCTTGCCTCCTTCAGACCTATTCTCACCAGTTTCTAAAGGTTCCAAGATTGCTGACTGAGTCATCACATATAAACAATCTTGAATATATTAGCAATTATCAAGAAAGATGAAACAAATGATCGATCTTACAACTGGAGCCCTAGAGTTATTGGAATCCACAGATACGGGCGTTGATAAACGCACGCCAACGCCAACCCGCACGCCACTTTTTTTTGGCGTGCGGGGCCTACACGCCAAAAAAAATTGGCGTGTAGGGTCTACACGCCAAAAAAAATTGGCGTGTGAGACCCACACGCCAAAAATGGCGTGTGGTTCCCACACGCCAATTTTTTTTGGCGTGTGGGCCCCGCACGCCAATTTTTTTGGCGTGCGGGTCCCCCCTCGCTCACGTAATCGAATGGGAGGGCCCATTCGATTACGTGAGCGGGCCGGCTGACGAGGTTATACAACCTCGTCAGCCGGGAGGACTTCCTCCCGGCACGAGGCTGTATAACCTCGTCGGCCAGGAGGAAGTCCTCCTGGCTGACGAGGCTGTATAGCCTCGTCGGCCGGGAGGACTTCCTCCTGGCCGACGAGGCTATACAACCTCGTCGGCCAGGAGGAAGTCCTCCTGGCTGACGAGGCTGTATAGCCTCGTTGGCCGGGAGGACTTCCTCCCGGCCGACGAGGTTATACAACCTTGTCGGCCAGGAGGAAGTCCTCCTGGCTGACGAGGTTGTATAACCTCGTCAGCCGGGAGGACTTCCTCCCGGCTGACAAGGTTATACAACCTCGTCAGCCAGGAGGAAGTCCTCCTGGCCGACGAGGTTGTATAGCCTCGTCGGCCGGGAGGACTTCCTCCTGGCCGACGAGGTTATACAACCTCGTCGGCCGGGAGGAAGTCCTCCCGGCTGACGAGGTTGTATAACCTCGTCAGCCAGCCCGCTCACGTAATTGAATGGGAGGTCCCATTCGATTACGTGAGCGGGATCCTCCCACACGCCAAACAATTGGCGTGTGGGAGCCGCACGCCAATTGTTTGGCGTGCGCTCCCACACGCCAATTGTTTGGCGTATGGGAGCGCACGCCAAAAAATTGGCGTGCGGGGCCCACACGCCAATTTTATTTGGCGTGCAGGGCCCACACGCCAAATAAAATTGGCGTGTGGGAACCACACGCCATTTTTGGCGTGTGGGTCTCACACGCCAAATAAAATTGGCGTGTAGACCCTACACGCCACTTTTTTTTGGCGTGTAGGCCCCGCACGCCAAAAAAAATTGGCGTGCGGGTTGGCGTTGGCGTGCGCGCTTGGCGTGTGTTTATCAACGCCCACAGATACATTATCTGAGTCATATTTCTCAAAATTTTTGTCCAAGTTGTTGTCCTTGGGACCAGATGAGTCAGAGCTCTCTTCACCGTTTTGAGCATTGACTTTGTACAAGGGCGTCACAAACGGTTTCTTCCCCATCAGCTGATGCATAGCATGGAAATGTGGACACAACTTGTTGAGCTTCTCGTCAATGGTGATAATGACTGCCAATTGGTCTTCATTGGTGAGTCCAAAGCCAGTGGAGAGGGATTGGGTATGTGTTTTCTTGTACTTGTCCTTGTAGGTGTTAAAATAATCTTTCATCTGCCTGGGGGTTAGATTGATTTGTGAAGGGGATTGATTTCTTAGATTGATTGCCATAAGCTTGAATCCTTTAATCTTCCCTTTGGCTGGCCTTCCAACCGCCGGTGCCTTACCAGTTCCAAAGCACAAATCATAATTCTTTTGGATTTTGAGCCAGTCAATGATTATGAGGAAGTCGTCCTTCTTTAGGTGAGAAGAAGTTTTTCTGGTTGTATCATTGTCAGAGACATGTTGTGCTTGCTTCTTGATGGGGTTCTTCCTGCTTGCTGACTTCTTTGGTATCACTTTTCCTTAAATTATTTGTTTTTTTTTGATAGGCATTGTTCTGGGATCAGGGAATGATTGATTAATGTTTTTTCTGCAAGCAAGTTTATAATTGACTAAACTTACCAAATTTTGAGGAAAACTGAAGAAAAAGTTTGGGTTTGTGACTGGGTGGAGTTGTATTGGCAACGATTTATTGTTGGTTGGGGTTGAATCGTGGAGGATTATTGATTGTATTGGGGTTGTATATTGCAAGTTTGGATCCTGAGTTTTGATTGGTTGAAATGTGGGTGGTTTTTGTAATCATATTGGGGTTTTTGTTGTTGATACTTGACACGTCTAGTGCAAATAATGGCATTATTTGGAATTTTTATCCACTGGTTTCATAATTGTGGATTTGGTGAAACCCATTGATTAGATAATCGTGGATTTGGTCACATTTGATACCCCCTATTGGTATCAAATTAGGATAGAAATAATATCATTTTTGGTAGATATGAAATGAGCTGAGGTAGATACAATACTATTTTTTTCTGATATATCATCAGGTTTATGTGACTGATATTATTCCAGATGAGGTTTTTGTAATGCAACCGTTTGATTTAGTTGGTTGAAGCTCAAGGAGAATGGATAAGGCTCAAAGCCCACTGCCAGCATAATTGCCTAGGTTGAGTTCATCCCAGGTAAACCATGATGCAACCAACCAATTTAAAGTTGGTTGAACTCAACCAATTATTAAATTCAAAACCAAGGGGGGTCCCTTGGGTTTATATTTCATCAGTTGATATCAACCAAGTTTAAATTTATTGAGTGTATCCCAGTGCAACTTGGATGACTTCATACTAGGCAATTATTCTGGCAGTGAGGATTATCTTTGAGGATGTATTGAGGATAAATTTCACAAGTCAAAGGAGTTTAAGGATATATTCAAGTGATGAAGATGAGATGAACTCAAGTGAGTTACTCAGGGAAACATCCAGGTGATAGTTGATTTTATACCACTTAAGAAGCCTAAAACACATATTATATTAATTAACTAGGGCAAAAGAAAGATAGATGAAGAATGTAAAAATCTTCCTGGAATATCTTTGAGGGATTTTAAAGATAACTAGACTTTCCAACCAGTAGGATTCCTCCTGGTTGATGATGTAAGGCCTTGTCAATCAGGAGGAATCCTCCCAGTTGACAAGGTTGTATGGTCTCAGATTGGCAGGATTCCCCCCAGCCAAATTAAAGGCTGCATATCCTTGTCAACCAGGAGTATTCCTCTGGTTTAGAAATTCCTACAGCCTGGGGTTTCTGGCAAGCCAAATTTGAACTGACATGTGGGCCATCAGGTCAACTTGGAACAAGTGTGCTGCATGCACACTAGTAAAAATTGACATTTCAGGTCACCAATTTACAAGTTGGTGTGGGAATGCACACTTGCTGTGGGAATTCACACTTGGTATGCATTTATTGATACCCATCAAACTGGAAGTTACTCAAGAAATTTGAAATGGTTTTCTATCAAGCAATAAAGTAAAAACCCAATATTGCACCAAATTGGGAAGTATCTACCAAAGTTGAAGGATGTTACAGCCTTGGGTGAGAGAGATCTTTTAAAGGTAGCCTCCAGCCAATAGCAAAAAGAACATGAATCCAAAATGTATGTTCCCCATATATGAGTAGGACAAGGAAAACAGGAATGTGATACAAAATAATTAGAACCCCAGTTGTGATCAGCTGTTGTAAGTGGGTTCATTGTGTGCAATGTCAATATTCTTGTTGGAATTCTGTCTCCTCATCCCCAAATGACCTTTTATATATGAATAGATATAATATGATTAGTTGGCCTGATCTTTTTATTGGTGACTCTAAATGAATCATTTTCAATGACTTACACACACTTGTAGACATTGATCCCTGTTGCAGTAGTTACTTTTTATTGACTCAGCAAGACTCACATCAATTTTTTTTTTTCATCTTCTTTCATTGTTATTCCTTATTCCTTATTCTTTATTCATTGCTTATTCATTTACCACCAACTCAACACCTGTAAATAGTCTATAAATACATAGTCTAGTCCAAGAAACAACAAAACATCAGTTCTCCTCAGCTTCAACCAGTTCCCATCCTGAGTATCCCTTGAGTCAGTTCACAAATTTTCTCCTCCTCTTTTCCTCAAATTATAACAATTTTAACTTCAGACACAATGGTACAAGATTTGTTTCTGGTATTGAATCAGCAAAAAAAAATGATGTTTTACCAGATCAGCATAACACAATGTCATATTTTCCCATCTGGTTTCCCCAAGGTCAAAATATCATATCAGATGGAAAAACCCAACATTATGTCAGTCTGATATGATATAACAAAATAGTTTTCCCTGATGTGGTACTAGATACCAAAATCTGATAAAATCATACTGGAAGTTCCTGAAAACCAGTTTTTACACTTGAAAAATGCACATGTAATTAGCCCAGTTCATGTTGGAGACTTGAATACTAATATCATTTATCATGCAAAGTTTTTGAAGTTTTCAACTTACCATAATTGCCAACAGTAAACAATGAACAAATTAAAGTGGTGATTCAAGTTCCCAATGATTTGCCTAATTCTTAGCCCTTTTGCTAACAAGAAGCCATATTACTTCTGCCCAACCCAAATCCATTTACCACTCCTGGGAGTAGTTTAGTCTGATTCAGGCCCAATGCAGTTGAAAACTTGGATTAGGCCTGTTCACATTTGGGGTGCTGTATGCTGATGATGTTAAGAACCCTTTCTGAAAGGTGCTGGTTCAATCTGATGTGACTTTGACTCAAATTTCATACCATGGTTTAATATCACTTTGATGTCCAAACAATATTGAGAAGTGCAAACATTTGTAGGATCACAATATGCATTTACATAAGTTTATAAAAGTCAAGCTTACATCACAACCAATGTGGCTGCTCTTATCAATAAACTATGTTTTAGCCGTTGGTTCCGGTGAGGTGAGGGATCACTACACATATAACCCTATTGTGTTTTTACAAATTCTTGAACTGATTTGGGCCAAGATTTGTCAACATCCGTCAATAATTTCCCATTTTTTTTTATGTTTTTCGATACCCATGATCTGGTCATTACATTATCATCATGGCTCCATCCTGGTGCTGCGTGTGGCAGTAACCTGAAGATTAAACTGGGAATGTGCCCCTAACCCCATCATCACCCTGCTATCCGAAAATCTTCGCGAAGTCCATGAAGCATTGACAAAAACACAATATGCATTCCCCAGCCTTGTTTCAACAATCGTTCACAGCATTCCCTGTGACATCCCCAATTACAACTGTAACTATGATCCACATGAAACAATTCATAATTTACACCAACCACCGACTCGAGCACCGTGCCAATTGTTGGTATTACATAGAAATAAACTCAGCTCAGAAACTCTCGACGCCAGTTCAGAGGTTGCTCCAAACACTTCAGAACCTTGCAGCCAGCCAATTCAGGATATCCTTCACGTTCGACTCTTGTATCATCTCTTCCTCGATCAACCTCATCCATCGAATTGAACAGCGCTCAAGATATACATCGCGACAGAAATCACCAGCCATTGATTTGGATATTTCATTCTTTCAGGATTGGAATTATATATAACAAGATTTCCTTCTTTCCACATGCCCGAGTCATCATTTTCTATAACATCCACAAGTCTCACTGGTCAAGGCAAGCGTGATGATTTGACTGTTCATGCTACAAATTCATATCCTTTTTGGCTAGGTGGTCAGTTCAGTTCAGTCATTTATAAAATTTCATACGCTCCCAGGCTGAGCCGATCTCGTCTACTTCTTCCTTGGTTCTGGTCCATAGGACTAGCCGCTTCAATGGCTGCGATTTGTACCCATCCGCTTGATATGGCTAAAGTGTAACTTCCCAGTTTTGGATATATCCGACACCTATATGGAATTGTCAAGTTTCAGTGACGAAACTGAAGAAATACATTGGCGCATGATCGCTTACTCTGCAATATTTTCCTTGCTCATGCTTCGTTTTCCAGGCGAATGCAAACTGGCCCCACACGTTCAATGCTACAGACTCTAATCAGTGCCGTCAAAATAGAGGGGGTCCGAAAAGGCGCTTACGTTGGACTCTCGGCCTCCTTGGCAAGACAGATGACTTATTCAGTCACTCGATTTGGCGTATACGATAATTTGAAGTTGACGTTTGCAAGGTACAGCGGGAATCCGGACACGGCGAAGCTTCCTTGCTACCATCTCGCCATCGCCGCTAGCTTGGCTGGCGCCGCTGGTGGGCTGGCTGGTAACCCGGCTGACGTTATCCTCGTAAGAATGACCAGTGATATCAATCACCCTGTGGAACAGCGTAAAGGGTACAAGAATTGGTTCGTGCTGTTTTGGTTTTATGTCTTTGGAGGATGAACATCTAATCACGCCCAAAATTCTTAAGGAGAGGTCATTAAAGTCTGATATGGCTCATTTTTGTATTACATCTGTATTACCGCACATCTTTTTATCACAAAAAAAACTCAAAATTCAAGTGTTCAAGCATTGTTCCGTATGATCAGGGAAGAAGGCTTTGGCAGTCTGACAAGGGGCTTGGGCCCTAATATTTCTCGATCGATCTTGATGAACGCAAGTCAGTTAGCAACGTGAGCCGACATATCTCGATATTTCTAAATTGAATCTTGTTTTTTTTGACTGGCCATGTCCCTTCCACAGATACGATGGCATCAAAGAGAGCTTGATTAATACGAAGTTCTTTCAGGAAGGTCTTTGGCTACATTTCTGCGCGAGCTCCATGGCTGTAAGCCTTCATTTACCATTTTCGCAGACATTTTCCTGTTTTTCTCTTTTGCTGTCTTGTTCACTCTAGATTTCAGGTTTTACAAGTCGAAGGATTAGTGATGCCTTGTTTACATTTTGATTACATTTCCAGGGTGCTATAGCCACGACAATTTGTTCACCATTCGATGTCGTCAAATCAAGAGTCAGTCAGCCCGTCTTTTTTTCTTCGCACTTTGCCTGAACCACGATTCATAGACTCATTCCTTTGCGCTCTGCTACCTTCGCTATCGCCACTTTTTAAGATCATGAATACCGTACCAGGCAGTGCCACGGTACCACAGGTGATTCGGCAGTCATTCCAAACCGAAGGTGTCGGCTGGATATTCCGCGGATGGACGCCTGCTTTCATACGGTTGGGGCCTAATACAGTGTATGTATCCCTCGATTATTTGTCGTGTTCCAACAAACCACGCGAGTTGATATAATCCGCGGTTTGTACCTTCACGACTTTGTCAACACAGTATTATTTTCGTTGGACTTGAACAACTGAGAATCGCAACGGACTTCATCAAGCATAGATAAATACATTAGTTCTCAAGACGAAACTTTACTGTTTCTTGTTTTCCCCTTCCCGTATCTCAACATCCTTTGATTATGTTACTTGGACTAATTATAACCTTGGCCTCATTCTCCCCAGCATAGCGCAGACCTCAAAGAACGTTTCAAATTAATAATGGCTCAAAGATTTAAAGACATTTAGGCAATTTGATGCTCCCGCATCACTTTCCGACGCCGATTGTGCGCAACTACCTATACAAAATATGCATATATACCCCAACGCACGTGTCATGTTACTTATTTACCCTCTAATTGTGTATCGGCCTGATTTGTATATAGAGAAATATAAGCAAAAAAAATTACATCGGACGATTCTTTGCTAATTTAACTTTGCAGTACATATAGATCTGATTTGTAAACAGTGATTAGTAGCCTATGACTTGTAATCATCGAGTAATAATCACAACGAACTCCTTTCTTGTTACATACACATCTAAGTTCGTGTTATCGTTAGCTCCATACAACAATGGGATATGCCAACATACCTGGAAGCCACGATGAAATTGCCTGGATTGAAATAATTTTCACTTTGTATTTAATGTTCAAATTATTTCTCCAGAAGGGCTCGGAAATGTGAATGTGAGACTTGTTTCTAACTCCAATTTGTTCCGATTGAATCTAAGGGAGGGGTTACCTGATACTCTAAATAAGCATGATAATGTGAAATAAGTTCTGGACGTGAAATGCTTCCGGAGTAGCAAGAAACCATGATCTGAGTGTGTCCACTGAAAGTAAATTAGAGAGTCATATTACTCTTCTTAATCCTCAAAAAATATTGACAAAAGTGTTAATTGTCAAACTTAAAGGTAAAATTTCAAATATAAGTAATGAGAGAAGGAAATACATTTATAAAGAGAGAATATAATGTATACCTTAAAGGCAAAGACGCGATGGAGAAAGGCACAATTATGAGAAGAAAGGAAGAAAGGAAAGAGGAATCAAACTAAAAGGAAAAGGGTTAGTTAATGTGGATGAGGGATAGATGTTGATAATAAGACCTACACGAAATGATGATTTAAGAGAGATTTAGTAAAGTTGGCGAGTCGAGTTTAAGAAGGGAAGCGAACGAAGCGCAAGAGAGAGAGGATAAAGGAAGGGAAGCGAACTAAGCGCTGAGAAGAAATGATGGGAAGTTTTATTTCAAAGATGAGTGTTAGGGAAGAGTGGAGGATGAGAATGAGAGGGGAGAAGAGAAGACCGGTGAGTGATAATCAGAGGGAGGAATGTTCTGCCGTTCTTGAATCTTGTTGCGACAAGGAAAAATGTCGAGTTTTTATAGTAAATATATTGAGGGGGTTTGAGCGAGGAAAGTGAGTTGTTTGAGGGGACCGAGCGACCAAGGAACCGATTGAGGGAACTGAGCGATGATGAGAATAGTGTTGAGAGTGAAAATTGAGTTGAAAGCTTGGACTCGCGAGTTCTAGAGGGATGGTATGTGGGATGTCACATGAATATCAACAAAAAGAGGATATAACTTTGAGGAAGAAATGATGCCCTTCAAAAAGGAAAATTTCCTTGTATGAAAGAACCGTAATTCTTAGTGCTTTTGTTGAGACATCACTTGTTTTGGTATGACATAACTTGGCCAATTAACCTTTCATGGAATAGCTATTATTATAATTCAGGAATCATAGGATTATGTGTGACATTGGGATGTGTGTGTGAGCCTGGGTCTCTAAAGTGACAACAGCAAACAAGATTGGGGGGAGCTAGTGGTTCTATTTAAAGGATAAGGAATACAACTAGTAGTAAAGAAAAAGAGAAAGTGAGGGGAGAGAGAGATTTTTATCTTTGTTTGTGGTTATGATTGGTTATTCTAAGTGCTCTGAAGATAAATAATGGGCCCAACCTGGAAAATTTGGCCAAGCTGTGCTAGAGACTTTGAGAGAGAAACAGCCTCCTCACACACTAAGGAAACAGTGGAGGGACAGCTGAATTAGTTAAACTAATCAGCCCTGAATTTTAGACTTATGGTCAAGGTTGTAGAATGGTAACCTGCTTCTGATGATGATGATTATGATTTGAAAATGATGATACATTAGAAGAAAAACTCTGGAAACTGCCAGCAGTTGACATGCAGCATACTTCAGTTTAACTGCCATTGTAGCTCCATGTGACTCCATCATACTCCTTCATTTACAGTGACTGTGCATCAAGGCTTGGTTGAAAAAAACAATGAGAAAGGCTTCAGTATCAATGAAAGCTTCCCTTGACCTTCTGCATTTCAACTGCTGGAAGTTTCTGGAGTTTTTCTTGTAGTGATAGAGTTCTTGATCTTGATCTGGTGGGTGATGACAGAGAGAAAGAGAAGTTGGAAGGGGGAAAGAATTCTAAAGATACAGAGAACTGTAAGATTGAAAAGGATCCAAAGCGTAATAACTTCCAAAATCTGTTCACTGTTGGTGGTGAGATTACTGGGAGTATAGTGGCCTCCAGTGGTCTGATTAGGGAGCTGAAATTGGTTGATTCTTGGTGTCTGGGCATTGATAGATGCTTGCCAAAGCCAACCCGCTGTGGTAATCCTGTTCCTTCTCACATCATTCTTTCTACATCTCATATTCCATCCATATATCCATGAATATTATTCTAGATTCAGATTCTACACCTTATTTTACCCCTAGTCACTCACTCAAACCACCCTTGATTTCCTTTTGGATCAGAAGATATTAGCCTTCATAGTTTTCATAGGTACATTCTTTTCTTTTCTTTTTCTTTTGGCTTACATCATCCAAGTCATTATTATTTCAGTAAATAAAACATCTTACATAATCTACATCAAATGCTCATCATTGCTACATACATTCACTTCACTATTACACTTGTAGTCTTTTGCTCATCACTATTACTATTATGGACATTGCTCATCATCATATCTTGTAATACTGTGCTCATCATTTGTTCCCCTCTTGAAGGGCCCTTTACACATATATACTCCACTCTGTTGTAGTATTACCAGTATGCAATTTCTACCCCATACAACCTGTATGACCTTTTACCCCAAAACATTAGATTCAATTTCATCAAAGACACTTCTTACCTAGACATTTTTTAGATATCCTTGCCATTTAAACCCTTTTTACACAACCATTTTCCCTCACAAATTCTCCTCAACTCCCCATACCTCAGAGGTAATAGTAGTCAGCTTATAAGTACTAGTCAGTCTAAGATTAAAATAGAAAAGCCACACCTTTTATTTTATTCTTAGTGTTACACTCTTCCCCATCAGCATTAGTCAGGAAGGCAGCTCTTATATCAGCACCTTTGTCTTAACTTACATTAGTACTAGTGTAGTTATACATATCCCTTCCAAGCTCTATTCTGGCCTTAGAGTAGTTCCACAAGTGGTGTCCCAAAAGTGGCCTTTCCATCCCTCAGAAATCTTCAGCCCTAGTAACAACTTTACCTTTAGCTACACACTACTTCTTACACCTCTTCTCTTCACTCACCCTCTTCCTTAAAATCCTTTTTCCCTTTTCCTCTTCACTGCTTTTCCTCCTCTCTTCATCCCTACAAAGGTTTTCAATCACAAACAATTATCAGTACCCCTTCTTATCTTTCAGCACCCTCATTTAAATCCCACCTACATACCTTTTAAATTCACTTCCCCTTTAAAGATGTCTCATTCTGGAAATTACATCAACTTCTCTGCTCCCAGTCTCTACCCAGCTCCTAGTCAACCTACCAACCCAGTCAATCCCCTTCCTCAAGGCATGGCTCCTGTTTCTGGTCACAACCCTGGTCCCTACAGAAACAATCCCCAACCATCAGAAGATTCAGAAGACTTAGGCATCCCACTTCAGTCCCCCAGAACCCAGTTACCCATGAGAAACCTACACAGGCCACCACCCCAGGATTCAGCAAGATTCAACTCACATTTTTTTGAAAGGGAAGCTTCCATGCCAGTGTACCAGGACCCAACCTCCAGGGGAATCAAGATCAAACCAATGGACAAAGAGCTCTTCTTTGATGGTGGTAATATGCCAATGGAAAAGTTCATCAGGAGATTTGAGGCTGCAGGAAGGCATGATGGTGCTAACTCAAAAGAACTGGCTGATCAAATTACTTCATTTATTAAGGGTATGGATCTAAAAGATGAAGTAGAGGAGATGTCAGGACATGAAGAACTGGATTGGGAAAAGTTAAAGAAACAGTTGCTTAACAGGTTTGGATCCTCTCAGCCTTTGGTCAGATACACCAGACGGGACCTAAGGAATCTAGTCAGCACTACTGCCCATGATGGAGGAATCAATACCCTGGAGGACTTCAAGACATTCAGAACCAAATTTGAAACCATTTCCCACTATCTAGTAAGGATGAATTACAGTACTGACCTGGAAGAATTCAGAGATTTGTTGCTAGAAGCCCTCAGCCAGGAACTGGAACTTGCTGTAACAGATGAACTTCTCAGGGAAAACCAGATGCTTTTAACCAAGGATGGAGGTGATATTTTACCAAACACTGAAATTCTTCTCACCTACATACACAAGAAGGTCAAATCAGCAGCTGTCATCAACAGGAGGAGACTTTACAGGACAGAAACCCCAAATACAAAGGACTCACCTGTTATCCCCACCAAACCTTTTATCCCTACCAGACCTTTCAAACCTGCAGGATCAGCTCCCTTGGAACAGACTATGGATAATCTTACCAAACAACTTGCAGCATTCACAACTGGCAAATCCCTTCCTCCCCACATGGACAACACCACCCTAGCATACAGGCCCCTCAAATGTTTCTACTGCTTCCAGGATACCCATGGGACCAACAGATGTATCAGATTATCCCAGGACATCAGCTCAGGACAGGTAATCAAGGATGGAAAGGACTACAAACTTCCAAATCAAACCTTAATTCCATGGGACACCAGGAGGCCAATCTTAAGTGTGGTGGAGCAATTTGCCAAGGAATCAGTCAAACTTTCAACTTCTTTTGGACAACTGGAGGAATATGACAACCCTCAACTTACTGTGTATGATTCAGACATGGGAAAAAGGACCAGATCTTCAGAGGAACCAGCTATGCCAGAAAAGAGGACCAGGAAGGAAAAGACCACTCTCATGGATATGGACTCCCAGGATTTGCTCAACATGACCAGGACTCCCTTTTCTTCAACATCCCCTGCCCCTGCTTCAAAAGTCAGATTTCAACAACCATCAGAACAGCCAGATCCCAGTAACCCTTCCAAAGAGAAACCTGCCAGAAAGACTTACCTGGAAAAGACCCTAGCCAAAGATTACCCTGGAGTAGATGATGAGGTTGCCAACAGAATCCTAGGCCAACAAACCATCCAACTCACTATTGGAGAAACTTTTGCTCTTTCCCCATCACTATCAGAAGCAGTAAAAAGAAAGATCACTAACAGGAGAGTCCCAGTGGAAGAAATTAAATCAGCAAGCTTTGGAGACTTGGACCAGGAAAAAGAAGAACCCCAGGAACCTGCCACTCACTATTCTTGCCCCCTTGGATATATAAGCCTCAGCATCAATGGACAACAGCATCAAGCCCTTCTGGATACTGGATCAATGATCAACATTATACCTGAATCCCTGGCCCACAAACTTGGACTTCAGATCACAGCCAAACCAATGAAACTCAAGGTAATTGGAGGCCACCTTACAGAAATGCCTGGAATTGCTGAAGATGTTACAGTCACCATTGGGAAAGTATCCAGGACTGTCCATTTCTGGGTAGCTAGAGGATCTGTTCAGCTCATCATTGGAAAACCCTTCTTGATGGATGTGTCAGCAACCATCAACTACCATGGAGACAGAGGGGAATCACTGGAAATCAAAAACACTTCTGGACAAACTTACCTGGTTCCAATCATCCTTCCCAGCCACCAGCAATGGGAAACTTCTCTCCCAGCAAACTCAGCAACTTTTGGATTTCTTTAGTCCAAGGCCAGGTTTCCAACTACACTCCTTTACAGATGGAATCCTGGAAAATAACCCAAAAGAACCAACCCTAAGTCATTCATTCAGCAAAAATATAAATCCAGAATAAATAAATAATAATAATAATAATAAAAAAAACTTACAAGCAAATACAAATAAATAATTAAAATAAATAAAATTAAATTAAATCAGTTTTCTTGTCTTTTTTTTTAGATAAAAATAAATAAAAAAAAAAATATAGAAAAAAAAAAAAAAAAAAAAAAAAAAACAAAAAAAACTCACTAAATAAAACCATTTATATTCTCTTTATCAATAGGCAATCCCCCCTTTTTTTTTTCCTCTCATTCCCATTATTTTGTGAATTCTACGGCTCATTTGCGGCAATTGGCTCATTTTCGGCGATTGGCTCGTTCCGATGTGGCAAGGCGGCTACAGTATCAAGTCGGCCCAACTACGCGTCCGCGTTTCAAAGAACGGCCTGGTTGGGGAATTCAAAGTAATAAACAGTCAACGAATTAGTTTCAGACACGAGGTTGTGAATAGAAATGGGGAACGAACGATTGGTAAAAAGAAACGATATGAGTCGGCCGATTCGATGGATAGAGGCTAAATAAGCGGAAGAAGGATGAACGCAACCAACTTCGAACGGGTTGGAGAAGAAATGCTCGATAACCAACAAAAGGAAAGATGGAACGTTTTTTTTATACAAAAAAAATAAAATAAAAATGGAACGAGGGTCGTCGAAGCCCTTTATAAAAAACACATCTACGTTTTTCGACGCCGGTGGACGACCCGGATTTAAGAAGCTGTTTGCTTCGATTCATTTCCCTTTTCTCTTTTCGTTCTTTTCCCTCCTACAGCAACGTTTTTCGACGCCGGTGAACGACCCGGATATACGTTCTCAAGTCATTTCCCTTGGCCTACAACACCTACAACTGCTTGGCGATGCCGGTGCACGACCCGGGTTTTCTTTTCTTTCTTTTTTTTCCTTTATCGTTCATTTTGCCTTTGATTTTTTTTTTTTATGTTCTCCCCATAACCGTTCTTCTTTCCATCGAAGAAGAACGGTTTGCTTTCATCTCCGAGGTCGTCCTTCGACCCGGAGGACCGTTCCTGCGCCTTGGAAACGCCGGCGACTCCGCGGACATTGTAGCACCCGGGACTCCGCGTCTACTCTCCGTGCGGATTCACCACTTCCCTTCGGCGACTCTCCTCACTCCGCTGAGAGGTCAATACACTAAAAAAAAAAAAAGAAAAAAAAAAGAAAAAAAAAAAAAAAAAAAAAAAAAAAAAAAAAAAAATTAATCAGGAAGGAAGAACAAAATAGAAAATAAATAATTTTCCTTTCATCCACTTGGGAGGTTCCTGATTTTTTTCTTGGGGGGATATCAATTTAATTTTACTCCTTCATCATCAACCATCCAGGCACTTTTTTCCTTCCTCCATACATCATATAAATTTAATTTCCCCTTCATCCATCTTTGAGTATCCTGATTTTTTTTTCCATCATCCATCTCATTATCCACTTTTTTACCATCATCCATCTTTAATCCATATACTAGATATTCTTTCATCATCATCTTCATCCACTTTTCATCCATATACTAGAAATTCCTTCATCACCATCCTTCCATCACCATTCATCCTCATTCATCATCATCCATCCATCTGGACCAAGGGGTCCATCACCAATAATCCATCACTTTCATTTGTTTGTTTCCCCTGAAATTTCTCCATTCATCATGTCTCTATTTTTCATCCACCCATCACCATCTTTCCATCACCATCCATCATCATTCTTCCATCCTCATCCATCCATCACCACCCATCCATCATCCTCATGTCTCATTCATCTTTCCTCCATACTAGAAACTTCTCATTATCCTCATTCATCCTCAACAGCTCATCCATCTTTTCTTCATAAATAGTAAATTCATCATCATCATCACCCATCCTCAACCATCCATTCATCATTCATCATCAACCACCATCCTTCCACTTTCTTTGGTTTTTCCCTTCCAACATCACCATCAACCACCTTCCCCCATCTATTTTCTTTCAAATCCCAATCTTATCAACTCATTTCTTCCACACCACTCTTCCAAAATTCATGGGTTCTTCTCCATTGTCTGGGGACAGACAATAAGTTGGGGGAGGAACACCTCATCTGTCATACCCAGGAATTTTTAAATTTTTTTTTTCTTCTCTTTTTCCCATTCTTTTCTTCATCCTTCTTCATCTATCCACCTCTCCACAACTTGGTATTTCACCCTTAAAGCATGCAATTATTTTCCTCTGGACCAGTACCCCTCACCTTTCTCTGGATCAGTCATTCTTCACCCTTTAAATCCATCAATTTCTCCTTTGGTTCAAATTCATTCTTCTTTGGATAAATTCATTTCTTCTTTGGATCAATTCATTCTTCTTTGGATCAATTCATTCTACATTGGACCAGTTCATTCTTCTTTGGATCAATTCATTCTTCTTTGGATCAGCCACTCTTCCTTGGATCAAGTCTTTCTTCATTGGATCAATTCATTTCTTCTTTGGATCAATTCATTCTTCTTTGGATCAGCCACTCTTCTTTTGGATAAATTCAACTAGTAGTTTCTTTTAATCCTTCCAAAACCAAGCTTTCTTTTCCCTGGACCTGGAGCCATCTTTTTTCCATGGATCAGTCATCAACAATTCTTTCATTACCCAAATCAACTGTTCCCTTGTTTTTCTAGAATTTCCCATCCAGCTCCCATAAAAACCTGTTCATCTTCACCAAGCTTTCTTTTCCCGGGACCGGGAGCCATCTTTCTTCCATGGATCAGTCATCAACAATTCTTTCATTACCCAAACCAACTGTTCCCTTGTTTCTGGAATTCCCCATCCATCTTCCATAAAACCTGTTCATCTTCATCCAACCATTCTTTCCCTGAACCTGGATCAGTCAATCTTCTTTGGATCAGTCACCAATTTCCTTCAAATTAAATCACATGGCCATACTGGATTCCTGGACTTCTGGACAGCACTTGGATATTTTCTTCCTCTTATCTTATGACTTAAAACCATTTCATACATCTTGGACCATCATCAAATTCCACTGGCATTCTTAGAGATATCTTCACTTCCTTCTAGCTTAAAACTGAACCCACCATCCCATCTTCCTAGTAGAGTTGTTGCATACTCTCTAGACTTCTAGTTCAACTACTCTTTCATAGTAGTCTTCTGTTCAATTCACCTGTCATATGTCTATACTATCTTGGGTATAGCAAAGGTCTTCTCATTTAACCTCCATCATTTGCAGTAACCTGTTGTGTTACTGGTGATATGTTATACAAATCCATCAGTTTTAATTATTAGAAATAGTCAAATATCAATAAAAATAATAGTAGTCTTTCTAGATATTTCATAGTGTTAAAATCTTTTAAAATCATAAATATTAGTTAGAATTCATCAACTTTCTGGACTTAGGCCTTGGACCTCCCTTCTGGACATTGGATCTCTTCTGGACTTTGGATTTCCTTCTGTACCTTGGATTTCTTTCTGGATTCTGGACCTTGGACTCTTTTGGATCTGGATTTCCCCTTCTGGACTTGGACTTTTTGGACTTGGATTCTCCAGGACTTGGACTCTTTTGGACTTGGACTTCTTCCTTCTTTCTTTCTTTCCCTGATGTCTGGGGACAGACATTTACTTGGGGGAGGATGTGGTAATCCTGTTCCTTCTCACATCATTCTTTCTACATCTCATATTCCATCCATATATCCATGAATATTATTCTAGATTCAGATTCTACACCTTATTTTACCCCTAGTCACTCACTCAAACCACCCTTGATTTCCTTTTGGATCAGAAGATATTAGCCTTCATAGTTTTCATAGGTACATTCTTTTCTTTTCTTTTTCTTTTGGCTTACATCATCCAAGTCATTATTATTTCAGTAAATAAAACATCTTACATAATCTACATCAAATGCTCATCATTGCTACATACATTCACTTCACTATTACACTTGTAGTCTTTTGCTCATCACTATTACTATTATGGACATTGCTCATCATCATATCTTGTAATACTGTGCTCATCATTTGTTCCCCTCTTGAAGGGCCCTTTACACATATATACTCCACTCTGTTGTAGTATTACCAGTATGCAATTTCTACCCCATACAACCTGTATGACCTTTTACCCCAAAACATTAGATTCAATTTCATCAAAGACACTTCTTACCTAGACATTTTTTAGATATCCTTGCCATTTAAACCCTTTTTACACAACCATTTTCCCTCACAAATTCTCCTCAACTCCCCATACCTCAGAGGTAATAGTAGTCAGCTTATAAGTACTAGTCAGTCTAAGATTAAAATAGAAAAGCCACACCTTTTATTTTATTCTTAGTGTTACACTCTTCCCCATCAGCATTAGTCAGGAAGGCAGCTCTTATATCAGCACCTTTGTCTTAACTTACATTAGTACTAGTGTAGTTATACATATCCCTTCCAAGCTCTATTCTGGCCTTAGAGTAGTTCCACACCGCACACCTTTTTTTTTTTGGCGTGCATGGCCTACACACTTTTTGTTTTTAGTGTGCGGGGCCTACACGCCAAAGAAAAAGGGTTTGTGGGAGTGCACACCAATTTTTGGCGTGGAGGTCCCACACGCAAATTTATTTCGGCGTGTAGGCCCCGCACGCCAAAAGAAATTTATGTGCAGGTCCCACATGCCAATTTTTTGGCATGTGGGATATACATAAATATATATCATGTAATCAAACCAGTGGGCCGGTTTGATTACATGAGCAATTCCCCACACTCTAATTCCTGGCGTGTGGGAAACCTCGTTGGCCGGCCAGGAGGGGTTCCTCCTGGCTGACAAGGTTGTATAACCTTGTTGGCCAGGAGGAGTTCCTCCCGGCCGCCAAGGTTGTATAACCTTGTCAGCCGGGAGGAACTCCTCCTGGCCGGCCAACAAGGTTTCCCACACGCCAAAACTTGGTGTGTGGGGACTTGCTCATGCAATCAAACCGGTCCACCGGTTTGATTACCATGATATATATGTATGTATATCCCACACACCAAAAAATTGGTGTGTGGGACCCGCACACCAATTTCTTTTGGTGTGCGGGGCCTATACGCCAAAATAAATTGGCGTGTGGGACCTGCACGCCAAAAATTGGTGTGCACTCCCACACACCCTTTTTTTTTGGTGTGTAGGCCCCGCACGCCAAAACAAAATGGTGTGCGGGTTGGAATTGGCATGCGTCTATCAACACCCTTGGTGTCTGAGTTGGTGGTTCTGGGTGTCTGAAGGTTGTGTATCCTGCCTACAATGGATGATACAAAAACTCCAAAATCTTTCAAGGTTTGATTATCTAATATTATACATACACGTGGTTGGATTCTGGTTCACTTTCCCAACCATTTTCAATTTGTACCTCAAGAACAAAGAAGTCCGCGAAGTAGTGGAGCAATTAAAATGTTGTCATGCAACCGACCCAGAATACTAATAGGGGATTTAGCTAGCTGGTGTGGGAGTATTTATATACAGGTGGTGAAGCACTGAGGATACAGGTGGTGAAGCACTGAGGCTGGGCCCGCAACCGGGGGCTCATTGGGAGACTGAGTAAGGAAGTATGTACCAAATTTCACCGTACATTTTGCGGGGAAAGGCACAAAGGTGCAGGATGCAACATTCTATAGTTGGAGTGGGAAATTGGTTGGGCGGACAAAGGCCGCTTCAGTATGTGTGACAATGGTGGGACCAAGTGGAGCCACAGAGATTGGGGCGGACGCAAGTGCAACTATCAACTGTGGTGGTCAACAGAGTATAGCAGTTGGGGGCATACTGTGGGGGGTTGATAAACCCACGCTGATGGGCGCACACCCACACCCAACGCACGCCAATAAAAAAAAAGGTGTGCTGCCCGCACACATTTTTTTTGTTGGCGTGCAGGCTGCATACCCATCCCTGGGCGTCAGCACGCCTGTAGATGGGTGTGCGGGCTGCACGCCCATCTACAGGCGTGCAACACTGCAGGTGTGCGATTGTACGCCCTGTTCAGAACAGGGTGTGCGGTTCGCACGCCCCGTTCAGAAAAGGGTGTGCGAACCGCACACCCTTCCTATGTATATAGGTAGGGGCACACCCCTGCCTATATACATGCTGATGCCATGCGTACACAGGAATGTATGCATGACATCAGCATACCCCTTGAGGAGGTTGTACAACCTCCTCGACCGGAGGGAATCCCTCTGGTGTGGTATTCCAAACCCTGTTTCAAGTATCATGGAGTATTGTATTCTTTCATTATCTTTCAGAAGCTAAAATAGTAGCAATATAAGTGCATAATTGAAATCTAGGGTAAAATTAATCTATAAGTAGCCCATTTATGTTAGGGTTTGCACGGCTAAATCAAAAGATATACAGTTAAAAAGAATTATAGTGAATAATAAGTACATAGTATATATATAGAAGTAGTATATAGTTTAGTGTCTGGTCACAAGGCGCAGCACATGATCTGTGGCACAGCCTAAGTACATAACCTCACCAGCAGAAACAGCTCACTTTATGCACTCCATGCATAAAGGCAGTGTAGAACAAGAAACATCACCAGCAGAAATAGCTCACTTTATGCACTCCCCGCATGAAGCAGTGCAGGATTAGAAAACATCACCAGAAGAAATAGCTCACTTTATGCACTCCATGCATGAAGGCAGCGTAGAAGAAGAAACCCCACCAGCATAAATACCTCAATCAGACATCCCACCAGCAAAAATCCCTCACATTTTACTATATAAAGGGGAGGTTTTTCCCTCCCAGAAAGAAAATCATCCCACTTGGATCCCACACCCCACCATCTAGCTAGCAAACTAAATAAAATTACCCATCCATATAATAGTGTGATCTTAATCAGGTGACCCACAACAAAATCTTTCATATCAGTTTAAAATACACAAAAGAAACAAACGGAAAATTGTGCCCTGTTAACTAAAGGTTAAGGAAGAGGGTACAACACTTTGAATATTTCACATTATACCAAAAACATCTTTTTACTCATTTCCTCAGACTACATCTAAAAAGAAATAAATAAATCATAAACATATAAATACTTGTTCCTCATCAATTCCAAGAAAACTTGTATTCCATTTACCACAACTTTTCGTAACAATCCATCTACTATCTACATCCCTGATCCCTTCATCAAGCTCATTGCTGATTATTTTTAAGTTGAAATTAGATCTTTGTCTGATAAGAGATTACTACATAAACAGTTCTCTTAAAGAAAACAAAAAGAAAGTTATCAGCCACAACAATAAATAAAAATTGTTGTGTTAACTCTTGTAGTAAATAGAGGGGCAGGTCTTTCAAACCACCCTTAACAGGAGTAATAAATTCATACATACCTGAAATACTATAACTGCTATTTCCCCCTCACAAAACTACCCCCGTCCCAAAAGGAGTTCTCACACCGGCCGAGGAGGTCATACAACCTCCTCGGCCGTAGGTATCCCCCGGTCAAGGAGGTTATACAATTTCCTTGACCGGAGGGATCCCTCCCGGTCGAGGAGGCTGTATAACCTCCTCAACCGGAGGGATTCCCTCCAGTCGAGGAGGTTGTACAACCTCCTCAACAGGGGGGATCCCTCCGGCCGGGGAGGTTGTACAACCTCCTTGACAGGGGGGAATCCCTTGGGTCGAGGAGGTTATACAGCCTCCTTGACTGGGAGGGATCCCTCCGGTTGAGGAGATTGTATAACCTCCTTGACCGGGGATACCTCTGGCCAAGGAGTTTGTATGACCTCCTCGGCCGGTGTGAGAACTCCTTTTGGGACGGGGGTAGTTTTGTGAGGGGGAAATAGCAGTTATAGTATTTCAGGTATGTATGAATTTATTACAACTGTTAAGGGTGGTTTGAAAGACCTGCCCCTCTATTTACTACAAGAGTTAACACAACAATTTTTATTTATTGTTGTGGCTGATAACTTTCTTTTTTTTTTCTTTAAGAGAACTGTTTATGTAGTAATCTGTACAACCTCCTCAGCCGGAGGGACCCCCCCCTGTCGAGGAGGTTGTACCACCTCCTCGACCAGGAGGGAATCCCTCCAGTCAAGGAGGGCATACAGCCTCCTCAACCGGGAGGGATCCCTCCGGCCGAGGGGGCTGTATCCTCCCCGGCAGGGCGTGCAAACCGCACACCCTGGTTTGAACAGGGCGTGCGGCTGCACACCCATCCTTGGGGGTTTCACATGCCTTTAGATGGGTGTGTGAACTGCATGCACATTTACAGGCGTGCCCACGCCCAAAACAGGGCGTGCAGCACGCACACCCATCAAAAAAAGGGTGTGCGGGCTGCACACCCTTTTTTTGATGGGCGTACCCCTGGCGTGGGCGTGCATTTATCAATCCCCCATACTGTGGTGCAATGTGGAATTAGGGAGACAGGCAAGTAGGGTTCCAAGGAAGGTACCGGGGATTGCAGGAAACGGCCAGGGGGCAGGTGTTGTATAAATATAGTTGTAGTATTACAGTTTAGGGGTTATCTTATCTTATCATCAGAGTAGATAGCTATCAACATTATCATACAAGAAATCTCTTTTACATCAACTCTGATTGACTTCAGCATGTGCGTACAAGCAGAAAGGAAAGGTAGAAGACAAGGAGAAGTGTGAAGGGAATCACTAGGGAGGTGAAAGAAAGCAGAACGGTCCAATTTCTGATTAAAAGGTGCTGCAGGGAATCCAGTTAGTCATCTACTAACAGTTGATCATCCTGCAGAGGAAATCAAAGAACTACCAGAACCAACCAGGAAGAAGAACACTTGGAGTCTCAAGGAAAAACATAACATTTCTGTCACCAGGGCTGTCCTTATTTCCACACTGTAAGAGCGTGAGGGAGAAGAGGCAAAATTCTTGAATGTAAGTTCACAGAAGTGTTGCGGATAAGTTTGAGAGATTTTAAGTTCAATGATAACTTCAAAGATGAAGATTGGTGAACTCAGAGGAGATGGAATCACTGTATACTCAGCCAGGATAATGACAAGCTGAACAGTTAAGTTGTAAGCGTAAAACAATGTTATATTAATTAACTGAGGAAAGAGAGATTTATGAAAAATATAAGAGCATTTATAGTAAAATAAAAGAGACTGATTATCAAAGATATGTAGAAGATGTGTTGAAGACAAATGATAGACTTTGTACTTGTGATGAGAGATACAATGATGTTTGAAGAAGATCAGTTGGAGAAGATTACATGATGTTCAAAGATGAACTAGTGAAATGAAAATCACATGATTGTCAAGGATGAGTTGTCAAGGGAATGTCTTTGAGTAAAAGGTGAAATGCCTAAGATGGAATGGTTATTGAAATCTGAGGCTTGGGAAAATGGGTAAGTGCTGGGCTTAAAGATTGATTGGAAGCATTTGAGCTAGTCTGGAAAGGTTATTGGGTAAGCATTGAAGCTGAGTCAAAGCGCCAGGAATGGAAGTCCGTAGTGTTGGCTTGGATGATTTAAGCAAATTTCAAGGATGAGATTGAATTGTCCTTTGGTTTAAGTGTCACACAAAAGGAAAGTGAAATGTTGAGCAGAGCTGATGATTACTCAAATTTCAACAGATATGGTAAGATTAGGCCACTGGGAGCTGAGCCTCTGAGTTGTAGCGTGACAAATTTGCGCAGTGAACACTAATTTCAAAATTTCATGAGGAAATAGAAATTGAATTCACAAAAAGGTCTAAAATTAATCTCAGAAAGATATAAGACATTTTTGACTAAGTTTGAGAGAATAATAAACAAGGCAGACTTTAGGTCAACTGCACTGACTGTAAGGCTGACAGGGTGTGAACAAAATTGGAAAAATGAATGCCTGTCCAAATTCACATTACATAAAATTTGGGGTTATCTTGGTTTAAAATAATTAAATACAAAGTATGTATCCACTACAATATACAACACTGGTCATTTATTTAAATTTTTAACGCTGGAACCTGGGTTGAAAGGTCACCCCAAGCCCCAGATCACCCATGTATTTTTTGCTACTTCAAACTACTGGGCTGTGAGATGTGGAAGAATCTAGAGTTCAAAAATCTCCTCAAATTCACAATCACTAAGATGAAGTTCAAGAAAACTCCACATCCTGATTCACTGAGATTTCCAAACCCATTGGCTCAATTTGCAATACTCAATCAACCAATGTGATTAAAATTAATATCAATGAAGGAGATTGAACAACCAGAAGACCTCAAGCTTAATATAATAAATGAATTTGAATTTTGTTCCATCATGAAGAGAACAAAGGTGCAGGAGAGGAAATCTTCAAATTTTTGAGTTTTAATTTTTAAATTCATCAATTCAATCTAAATGAATAATTTTGAAGGCAATTTTAGGAGATGATGATAATTTCATCAGAAGCAGAAGCATTTGTGGCTATATTGGCTAAGGGGTTGTATAGGGACTGGCCTGAAATTTGTCACACACAACACATAGTGCAGGGCCTTGATAGACCTAGCACTTTTTATTGCTGAAAAGAAAGACCAGAACTAGAAAGAAACAATAATCAATAGAATAAAAAAATGATGATTTTTAACGAGAAAGAACCAGCCCAAGGATGAAACAGTAAATATGAAGCAAAAACTGAAGGACTAATATCAAGACTAAGAACAGGATAATGAACTGAAGAAATTGAGATTGGTTAGTGTCAAGAGAGAAAAGTAGAATAAAAAAGACTAATAAAAAACCCTGGAGAGTGGGAAAAGATGTATAAGATAGTGTGTGATTTTTAAAGGAAAAAATCTATGCTAAGGAACTACAAAGGGACTAAAGATAAGTATTGATGAGAGATTTATTGATAGGAAATTCTTATTGAGAATTTCTCACCAAGTTTCAAAGCTATGAAGGCCATCCAAGTTAAAGCTTTGGCTGTATATTTTCTAAGATTTTTGAGCAAGTATGAGATGTTTTGATTGAGAGAATTGAGCAAGTAGATCAAGTGGATTGAGATCAGTTGTGATCTGGTTTGAATGCAAATGAGTTTCTGTGGGAAGTCAGCTGTGTTGAGAGTGGTAGCTATAGCGGGTGGGATTAGGTTTAGAATGATCATGATTGATCATATCATGTGAGTTTCACAGGTGGTTTGAAATGTATTGGCCCGCTGTTGAGCTCAAGTTTCAACACCCCCCTAAACTTGGTGAGTAATGACATAGAAAGCATGTCTTGCATAATCTGTTGAGAGATTTGGCACAGCTAGCTTTGGTTAAAGTATCTGCAATAATTTTCTCCCATGGAATGAGAGTAACTGTGATTTAATTTCTAGTTTTCAGATCTTGTGGCCATTTTGTTTTTATGTCTAAGTGTTTTGTTTTTGAATTATATCCAAAGTTATTTGTCTTCTCTTCCAGGCCTTGATTGTCAATGTGAAATGTAGATGGATTCAAATCTTCATTCCATAGTTCTTTGACTAGAAATTTAATCCATTGATTCTCTTGTACTCCATCTGCTAATGTATTCATCTTGGATTCAATAGACAACAGAGAAATCCTGCATTGTCTTTTTCTGTTCCACACAATTGGACATTGCTTCCAGAAACAAATTGAACCACTGCGCAAGAGTAGAGTTTCCAAATAATTGGCCCATGTTGCATCAGTATAATGTTGGATTGAGTTACCGTCATCAGGTGAGGGCCAAAGGGTTAGATGGAGATGCTGAGTTCCTTTCACGTATTTCCAGCAGTGAGGGATCTCTTTCCAGTGATTGATCCCAGCATTTTTATTGAAACTGGACAGAATCAAAACAGCTGGGGCCAGATCAGGATGGGTTCTTGTCATGCGACCAACCCAACGTACTAAGGGGATTTAGCTGGTCGAAGCGCAAAGGAGAAATGAGGCTAGGGTTGTTGAAGATAAGTTTGAAGATAAGTTCAAAGATAAAATACTCGAGGAAGTCTATGAGCACAACTCAAGGTAATGGGTCAAGTTGGACTCAAAGGATTTGATGCGTAAATAATCTTTTATTATAATTAACTGAGGAAAAAAAGAGAATGAAGAGAAAAAGTACAATAGTATTTATATTCATAAAAACTACTTGTTCACTGCCAGCATAATTTCCTAGGATGAATTCATCCCAGTTAAACTGGGATGCACTCAACCAATTTAAACTTGGTTGAAATCAACTGATGAAATATAAATCCAAGGGACCCCTCTTGGTTTTATATTTCATTGGTTGAGGTCAACCTACTTTAAATTGGTTGTTTGCATCCTAGTTTAACTGGGATGAACTCAACCTAGGCAATTATGCTGGCAGTGGTTGAATCTGAGTGATGAATGAGTGTCAAGGTAAAATACGAGTGTGAAGTAAATACATGGATATGAAAGATGTACCAATGAGGTTGAAACAACAATGCTATGACTATAACTATGATTGATTCAAACATGTGATAGAAGTGAACTTCGAACAAGGGGGTGATGAGTGAATCCTAGGTGATAAGGTAAGGTTAAGTGCGAGGCTTGATAAAAGAGAGTAAGTGCCAGGCTAAGAGTTCAGATCTTGAGTGCTAATTGAAGAAGGGTTATTGATTAGTTCAAAGATACTGAGGATCACCGGATTAAGCAATTCCTAGCTTTTCAGAAATGCTGGTTCGAAGGAGCTGACTAAATGTTGAAGATGTTCGTTGAGTTAAGTGTCACGCTATTACATTTGAACTGAAATGAATGTCAAAGATGCATTTGTTGAAGCATTTCGAAACTGAATATGCATTCAAGTCTGAGGATGCATTTTAAAGGTTGATGAGTAGTTGAAGCTGAGCTCAGTGGTTGCAGCGTGACAGTTCTACATGAGAGATAGTTGAGAATTCCCATATGAGTTCTGTAGTTAATACCAAGTCAAAGCGGAGTATTGACCGGCTTGAAATTGCTGATTCCCAAACATTTGGAGGCCTTTTTCAATGAGCTTTTCTTGCAAAAGTGAGATAGTTTCCTCTTCAACATTGACATCCTTTCCAAGTAGGGTGTTGGGCAAATATGCAGACAAGTTTTGAAATTGGTGTAGGAATAGTTATTTAAAATCATCAATGTTACCAACTAAAACTAGATCATCAACATGAAAAAAGAGTCTTTGTTTTCATGGATTAATAAACATGGATTGGAGGTTGAATGATTATATTTTATTTCAACAAACCAAGAATGTCAGCCTGCTACTAATTCAGAGACATCCTGACCATAGCAAATTATACCAATATACACCTTATATTCTTAGTCTCAAAATAATGCACACCTTACGTCTTTTGTTTCAAAATAAATTATTAAAACAAAACATATAACACAGAATCTAGATATAACTTCTAAAGTAAAAAGAAAACTTAGAATATTATTTCATATTTTGAATCCAAATGTAAATTAAACTAGGGTAGCTCAGCAAAAGTACCCCGTAATTATTACTCCTTCATATCCCTTCACAAGGCCTTCAAGTTTTCATGTGACTTAACGATCTACATACCCTTAAATATATGCTAGTAGACTATGTAATTAAGGTTAACAGAATTCGGTTATGGTGCATAAATAAGGCTTACATCATCACTTACATAGTTACATGTACCTGGCACCTGTACTAAAAGCCACAACCAATGCCGCGGCCATAGTTTTCCTACTAAGGCCAAGATAGCCCAATTGGTTGGTTGTAAATAGAATAATGGTCCAAAAGGAAGGAAGAAAAGAAGGTATTCACCTTACTGGGAACATTAAACCACTTTGGGCCTTTTGAAACATGTAACTAAGCCCTACCGTAACCAAACCAGTTATACAGGTAACTAGGGCTTAGTAGAAGACTAGACCAGGAAAAACAGAGCTTCTGCTTCGCCCCCAAGAGCCCAGAATGAAAATATAAACAGCCCTTCATTCCCAAGAAATGATATCCCCATCTTCACTTACATTTACCAGCTTTTACCCACCATATCAACCAGCCTTATAGCCTGATATATAGTCAGTTTTTGCTTGTTTTATACCTGAAGTTCATCTAACAACCTTTTCACCTTTCTCAGCACTCAGAAAACACCTGTTACTCAACCTTGTGAGCGCTTCTGGACACCTACAACTCCCTGAAGAACCCCTGACAAGAAATAGCATCAGTAAGTCTATTTCCTCCATTCCTTCAGTAGTTATTGTCTAGGTGTACTCCTTGTTCAAAGGACTAGACTTTCAGGTACCCAAAATACCCCCTGTTTATTCAGTTCCTGAATATTTTAGAGGGCACAGTAAATACCCCTGTAACTCAGGCCCCTCTGTTAATAAAAACTTTATAGTTTTTTTATATCTTTTCACCTTTTTTACACACCTTTCACTGCACAACCTGCAGCTGTTTTTACCTTGCACCCTATGTACCTAGAAGAATCCAGCTCTTGGCATTACAGAGGCTGACAAAGAAGTTAATGTTTTGTACCAATTTGCTGGTGCTTGCTTGAGTCCATTGAGTGACTTTTTGAGACAAAGGAAGGGAGATTTTCTCAATGATCCTTTGGAATTTTTGATGTAAATTTCTTCTTTTCAAGGAGCATATAAAAAGGAACTCTTGACATCAAATCTTCCGGATAGGGATTTTCTTGTCTATTGCAAGCATCAGCGTGACCAAGAGAGTTGTGAAGTTGCCGGTTGGAGCAAAGGTATTTCCATATTCTTTGCCCTCCTTTTGTAGGAATCCCTGTATACAGAGTCTAGACTTCTTTCTCTCCTTTTCAGAAATTTTGGCTGGTTTGGTTTTAAAGACCCACAGTGTACGTAAAACAAATTTTGGGGTGTCAAATTAATGTTCCCAAACTTCATGATGTTCAATGTTTTACAGCTCTTCTTCAGTTGCTTTGAGTCATTTGGTTTTATCAATTGACTTCATTGAATTTCTTAAACAAGGAAGGATCTGACGTTAGTTGAGAGTACTTCATTGGCTGTATCTGGGAAGTTCATTCACGTAAGGTTTTGAACAGTTCAGCAGGAGGATTTAGCATAACAGCAATCTCTTTGTCATTGGCATCTGAAGAGGATATCTTGTCATGTTCAGTCATTAATTCATCAGATTTTTTGGCAACTTGAGTTTCAGACTTGGGTAAATTTTGGGCGTTGATAAACGCACACCAACACCAACCCGCATGCCAATTTTTTTTGGCGTGCGGGGCCTACACGCCATTTTTTTTGGCGTGTAGGGTCTAAACGCCAAATAAATTGGCGTGTGGGAGCGCACGCCAAACAATTGGCGTGTGGCTCCCACACGCCAATTGTTGGCATGTGGGAACACCCGTCGGCCGGCCAGGAGGAATTCCTCCTGGCCAACGAGGTTGTATCACCTTGTCAGCTGGGAGAAGTCCTCCCGGCTGACGAAGTGATACAACCTTGTTGGCCAGGAGGAAGTCCCTCCTGGCCGACAAGGTTATACAACCTCGTTGGCCAGGAGGACTTCCTCCTGGCTGACGAGGTTGTATAACCTCCCCAGCCGGGAGGAAGTCCTCCTGGCCGACAAGGTTATACGACCTTGTTGGCCGGGAGGGACTTCCTCCTGGCTGATGAGGTTGTATCACCTCGTCAGCCGGGAGAAGTCCTCCCGGCCAACGAGGTTATACAACCTTGTCAGCCGGGAGGACTTCTCCCGGCTGACGAGGTTATACAACCTTGTTGGCCAGGAGGGACTTCCTCCTGGCTGAAAAGGTTGTATCACCTTGTCAGCCGGGAGAATTCCTCCCGGCTGACAAGGTGATACAACCTTGTCAGCCAGGAGGAAGTCCCTCCTGGCCAACGAGGTTGTATAACCTCGTCAGCCAGGAGGAAGTCCTCCCAGCCAACAAGGTTGTATCACCTTGTCAGCCGGGAGGACTTCTCCCGGCTGACAAGGTTATCCAACCTTGTCAGCCAGGAGGAAGTCCCTCCTGGCCAACAAGGTTGTATAACCTCGTCGGCCAGGAGGAAGTCCTCCCGGCCAACGAGGTTATACAACCTCGTCGGCCAGGAGGGACTTCCTCCTGGCCAACGAGGTTGTATCACCTCGTCAGCCGGGAGAAGTCCTCCCGGCTGACGAGGTGACACAACCTCGTCGGCCGGCTTGCTCACGTAATCAAATTAGCCCTCCAATTCGATTACGTGAGCGGGGGATGTGTATATCCCCATACACATAATACATGTATGTATTGTGTGTATGGGGGTATCACATGCAATATCCCCCTGCACGCCAAACAATTGGCGTGCGGGGCCTACACGCCAATTTTATTTGGCGTGCGGGGCCCACACACCAAAAAAAATTGGCGTGTGGGAGCCACACGCCAATTGTTTGGCGTGCGCTCCCACACGCCAATCTCTTTGGCGTGTAGACCCTACACGCCAAAAAGAAATGGCGTGTAGGCCCCGCACGCCAAAAAAAATTGGTGTGCGGGTTGGCGTTGGCGCACGCTGTTGGCATGCGTTTATCAATGCCCTCAACTTTCAAGACCTTCATCAAACACTAAGTCCCAGTCCTTGTTGTTGGATCTTGAAGAGGAATATTCAAGGAATTAGGAGTGATAAATTGCCCTGTCTGAGGTCAAAGCTGGTCCATTGTGCTCAATTAGGCTCCTGTACTTGTGCAATTAAAGTAATCAAAAAGCCGTACTTGCACAAGTGAAGCAATAAAAATGTGGTTTTAAGTCCTGTACTTTTGCAAGTACAGCAATCAAAACAACTTATTTTCATTTTATTTTTGTCTTTCAAAAACAAATTGTTTTTCCATGTGGCATTAATGACTTTCATTTGGCCTCAAAATTTAGGATTATTTCCTTAGCTTGCTTGATCTCTGATTTATTTTTATTGAAATGCTTTTGATGTTAAATGATGGATCTTGGGATGACATTGTTCTGGGAACCTCATTTGAATTATCAGAGGCGTGAAAATACTAATTTACAAGCATAAAAGCCTCAAAACAAGGCAAATTGTTCAAGGGAACAACTTTCACCATCCCCACATCCTTTCCTTTGCCCAACCACCTCACACCTAAAATAAAAAACGATGTAATCCACCAAAAGCATTCTTGTCAGATTGTTCACTTTGCTGGATCTAACATTTTGGTCCTGGTTTCAATTCAAACACAAGAAAGAAGTTGGGTTTCTCTTCTAAGAGATTTAATGCAGCAGGATCTTACCTTTTGAAGCCATAAAAACAGCTTTTATGCAGCAGCCATTTTAACTGTTCAAACTAACAGTTAGGGGGAAAAAAAATCTGCTATTTGAGCATAGTGTAGTGGGAAACACTTCAGCTAACAGCTAAAATTTAGTGGGAAAGATCTCAGCTAACAGCTAAAATTTAGTGTAGTGTAGCAATGATTTGATGCCACTACACTACTGGACCCTTCAAAATCTGTTATGGCAAGAAAAATTACGCTACTTGTTAGCAAAGCAGTGAATTTTCCCAGCTAACATTACAAAAAAATGGCTTAAATGATTTGTTGCTACACTAACTGCTAGTTTAGCAGAGTTTAATTTCAGCTAATGCTACAAATTTTCTGAGAAAAAAAACAATGCTACATTATAAACAGTTAGCGGTCAAATAGGGTAGCAGCCCACCATTGCTACAAGTGCTGCAGTTGACTAATGCTTCAATAGTTTAGGTTTAATCCTCAAGATTACACACATTTCTCACAAATGTTACTGGCCTATCTCAACAATTGTTCCCTCTTGCCCCATCCATCTGTTTTCTTCTTTCTTGATTTCTGTAAAGAATCAGGTGTTCAGGGAGGATTTAATAATTTTTGTATATTTAGAGTGAAATGAAACTGGGGGCAGGGAGGGTTTTCTAATCCTATTTGTTTTGTAGAAAAAGAGGATTTTTTGATTCTTTAAATTTATCATATTAAGAGAGAGCAAACAAAATAAATCACATGGGAAAAGGGAAAAAAATGACCAAGAGGTTACTATTTTTAGCTTCAAAGTTGTGTTGCGTTTATTGGATAAACACAAGTGAATTCCACTTTTGATGAATATCCAGCTGTAAAATGTGGATAGGAACTAAACTTGTAGAAATAGAATCTATAAACAGTACAACAAAATAGTTTGGTAGAATTTTAACGAAACTCTTTTAATAGGGGGTATCAAATATGGGCGTTGATAAACGCACGCCAACGCCAACCCGCATGCCAATTTTTTTTGGCGTGCGGGGCCCACGGGCGTTGATAAACGCACGCCAACACCAACCCGCACGCCAATTTTTTTTGGCGTGCGGGGCCTACACGCCAAAAAAAAGTGGCGTGTAGGGTCTACCAGCCAATTTTATTTGGCGTGTGAGACCCACACGCCAAAAATGGCGTGTGGTTCCCACACGCCAATTTTTTTTGGCATGTGGGCCCCGCACGCCAAATAAAATTGGCGTGTGGGCCCCGCACGCCAATTGTTTGGCGTGCGCTCCCACACGCCAAACAATTGGCGTGTGGGAGCGCACGCCAAACAATTGGCGTGTGGGAGCGCACGCCAAACAAGTGGCGTGCGGCTCCCACACGCCAATTGTTTGGCGTGTGGGGGGATCCCGCTCACGTAATCGAATGGGAGGTCCCATTCGATTACGTGAGCGGGCCGGCTGACGAGGTTATACAACCTCGTCAGCCGGCAGGACTTCCTCCCGGCCGACGAGGTTGTATAACCTCGTCGGCCAGGAGGAAGTCCTCCTGGCTGACGAGGCTGTATAGCCTCGTCAGCCGGGAGGACTTCCTCCCGGCCGACGAGGCTATACAACCTCGTCGGCCAGGAGGACTTCCTCCTGGCTGACAAGGTTGTATAACCTCGTCAGCCGGGAGGAAGTCCTCCCGGCTGACGAGGTTATACAACCTCGTCAGCCAGGAGGACTTCCTCCTGGCCAACGAGGTTGTATAGCCTCGTCGGCCGGGAGGAAGTCCTCCCGGCCGACGAGGCTATACAGCCTCGTCAGCCAGGAGGACTTCCTCCTGGCCGACGAGGTTGTATAACCTCGTCGGCCGGGAGGAAGTCCTCCCGGCCGACGAGGTTATACAGCCTCGTGCCGGGAGGAAGTCCTCCCGGCTGACGAGGTTGTATAACCTCGTCAGCCGGCCCGCTCACGTAATCGAATGGGAGGGCCCATTCAATTACGTAAGCGAGGGGGGACCCGCACGCCAAAAAAATTGGCGTGCGGGGCGACGAGGCTATACAGCCTCGTCAGCCAGGAGGACTTCCTCCTGGCTGACGAGGTTGTATAACCTCGTCGGCCGGGAGGAAGTCCTCCCGGCCGACAAGGTTATACAGCCTCGCCAGCCAGGAGGACTTCCTCCTGGCTGACAAGGTTTTATAACCTCGTCAGCCGGGAGGAAGTCCTCCCGGCCGACGAGGCTATACAGCCTCGTCAGCCAGGAGGACTTCCTCCTGGCCGACGAGGTTGTATAACCTTGTCGGCCGGGAGGAAGTCCTCCCGGCCGACGAGGCTATACAGCCTCGTCAGCCAGGAGGACTTCCTCCTGGCCGACGAGGTTGTATAACCTCGTCGGCCGGGAGGAAGTCCTCCCGGCCGACGAGGTTATACAGCCTCGTGCCGGGAGGAAGTCCTCCCGGCTGACGAGGTTGTATAACCTCGTCAGCCGGCCCGCTCACGTAATCGAATGGGAGGGCCCATTCAATTACGTAAGCGAGGGGGGACCCGCACGCCAAAAAAATTGGCGTGCGGGGCCCACACGCCAAAAAAAATTGGCGTGTGGGAACCACACGCCATGTTTGGCGTGTGGGTCTCACACGCCAATTTATTTTGGCGTGTAGACCCTACACGCCAATTTTTTTTGGCGTGTAGGCCCCGCACGCCAAAAAAAGTGGCGTGCGGGTTGGCGTTGGCGTGCGCCGTTGGCGTGCATTTATCAACACCCGGGGCCCACACGCCATTTTTTTTTGGCCTGTAGGGTCTACACGCCAAAAAAAAAGGGCGTGTGAGACCCAAACGCCATTTTTTTTGGCGTGTGGGCCCCGCACGCCTAATAAACTTGGTGTGTGGGCCCCCTCACTCACATAATCGAATGGGAGGGACCATTCAATTACGTGAGCGGGGCCCCTCTCGGCTGACGAGGTTATACAACCTCGTCAGCCGGGAGGACTTCCTCCCGGCACGAGGCTGTATAGCCTCGTCAGCCGGCAGGAAGTCCTCCCGGCCGACGAGGCTATACAACCTCGTTGGCTGGGAGGACTTCCTCCTGGCTGACAAGGTTGTATAACCTTGTCAGCCAGGAGGAAGTCCTCCTGGCCGACGAGGTTGTATAACCTCGTCGGCCGGGAGGACTTCCTCCTGGCCGACGAGGTTATACAACCTCCTCAACCAGTATACAACCTCGTCGGCCAGGAGGAAGTCCTCCCGGCCGACGAGGCTATACACCCTCGTCGGCCAGGAGGACTTCCTCCTGGCTGACGAGGATGTATAACCTCGTCAGCCGGGAGGAAGTCCTCCTGGCTGACAAGGTTATACAACCTTGTCAGCCAGGAGGACTTCCTCCTGGCTGACAAGGTTGTATAGCCTCGCCGGCCGGGAGGACTTCCTCCTGGCCGATGAGGTTAAAGAACCTCGTCGGCCAGGAGGAAGTCCTCCCGGCCGACGAGGTTATACAACCTCGTCGGCCAGGAGGACTTCCTCCTGGCTGACGAGGTTATACAACCTCGTCAGCCAGGAGGAAGTCCTCCTGGCCGACAAGGTTGTATAGCCTCGTCGGCCGGGAGGACTTCCTCCCGGCTGACGAGGTTATACAACCTTGTCAGCCGGGAGGGGCCCCGCTCACGTAATCGAATGGTCCCTTCCATTTGATTATGTGAGCGAGGGGGGACCCGCACGCCAAACAATTGGGGTGTGGGGGTGCACGCCAAACAATTGGCGTGCGGGGCCCACACGCCAATTTTATTTTGCGTGCGGGGCCCACACGCCAAAAAGAAAATGGCGTGTGGGAACCACACGCCATTTTTGGCGTGTGGGTCTCACACGCCCTTTTTTTTTGGCTTGGAGACCCTACACGCCAAAAAACAAATGGCGTGTTGGCCCCGCACGCCAAAAAAAATTGGTGTGCGGGTTGGCGTTGGCGTGCGCGCTTGGCGTGCGTTTATCAACGCCCTCAAATATGATCAAATCCACCATTAAAACCCGTTGATTAGAAATTTCCAAATCCACAATTTCTAATCAACGGGTTTTCAAAAAGGGGTAGCTAAAAACCAAACGGATTTTGAAAATGAAAAACCCTGGTTTTCCATCCAAATCCTTCATTTCCAAAATAACCCAATTAAATCACATCTCACATCAGATCACGCTTCACCGTTCAATCAATTTCCTCTTGTCAAACCAAGCAAACATCACACCTCACCTCAACCAATCATGCGACACGCACCCTCTCAACACAAGCAACTATTTCAAGCGGCCAACTCTGCTGCAGCAGGATTGATTTTTGACTCAGATAACAAAGACTCAGGTCTTGAAGATTTCTACCTTTATTGTTGATCAAAACTCCAGAAACAATACCTCAATGCCAGAGGCACCACTACAAGATTCCATCATTGATATGACCTTTCAATCATTCAAGAACTTCCTCAATCATGCTTCCTCCAGCTTTTTCGAATGTTGTTCCCATTTTTCCTCAATCTTCATCAACTGATTGAGTCAAATCCAATCTTTCACAACTCCTCTCAGAATCCTCAACAAGACCCATCAGTCCAACTTGCTATTGCTATGTGCCGTCTTGGATCAAACGGAAACGGTGCTGCTGTGTTCAGACTCAAGAATCTCTTCCAAGTTGGCTATGGAACAATCAACCTTTACACATGTCGGGTGATCAAGATTCTTTATCAAATGCGCTCGCACTTGGTATCATGGCTGACTCAAGAAGAACGTATGGAATCATCTCAGGTCATGCAAGATGAAGGCTTCCCTGGATGTGTTGGCTTTGATGATGGAACAACCATTCCACTGAGTCAAAAGCCTCCAGTGGACGGTAACCACTACTGGGATCAAAAAAAACGGTTGGATTGTTTGCATTGGTTCCACTATTTTACCGATTCTGAGTTGATGTGTTGTTTGCTTTCCAAACAGTTACTCTATTTCGGTCACTCTTGTTTGTGACATAAACAAAAAGTTCATATCGTACCTCGCAGGCTACCCAGGATCCTGTCACAATTGTTATGTCTTCTCTAATATGAAGCTTGCTCAAAATCCAGAACAATTCTTTGATCAACACCAATTCCTCCTGGCCGACCTGCTTATTCAAGTGATCAACATACCGTTCCAGCCTACAAAGGTTCTGATTTGCTTATACCTGAGAATGTGGATTTCAATTACCATCTAGCCTAATCAAGAGTACAAATTGAACATGCCATTGGTATTCTAAAGGGACGATTTTCCAGTTTGCGAGAAATTTGATCACAAATCAGGAACCCTTGTGAGATGAAGGCAACGGTCAAGTGGATCATCACCTGCATTGTTCTGCATAATCTTCTAGCTGCTGACCTCAAGGATCAGTGGCATGAACTTTACAATGAGGAGGAACCAGAAGCAGCCCTGCCCTTGTTGGAAAACTTTGAATCTAGTAACAATGGATTACGTGGACTGTTACGCCCCATAACACTTGCACTCTTCAACTAAGGTGAATAATTCAACATTCACTTGCAGAACAATACACTTCCAGCTTTCTGAGGCTGTGGGAGAACTTATATACCAGAGGTGCAGCACTGAAGCTGAGCCCGCAACCGCGGGCTCAGCGGCAGGCTGAGGCTGAGGTAAGGGGGTACTTACCAAATGTCATTGGACATTCCGCGGGGAAAATCACGGGGCGCAGCATGTGACATTCTATAGTTGGCGCGGGCGATTGGTCGAGCGGACGAAGGCCGCTTCAGTATGCGCGACGTAATGGACCGGGCGGAACCACGGGGTTCGGGGCGCCAGGCCGCAAGCGGAGCGGGGGCAGAAGAAGCGGAGTCGTGCGCAGGGGAGCGACAGACGGCTGCGGGGGTCAACGGGGTATAGTAGTCGGGGACAGGCTGCGGTGTGATGCG
This sequence comes from Puccinia hordei, assembly GCA_007896445.1. NCBI lineage: Eukaryota > Fungi > Basidiomycota > Pucciniomycetes > Pucciniales > Pucciniaceae > Puccinia > Puccinia hordei. The sequence goes on from RDRW01000502.1 coordinate 148,932, forward strand.
GGATTGAGGAGACAGGCAAGTAGGGCTCCAGGGACAGTACCGGGGAATGCGGGACATGATCGGGGGGACTGTTGTATAAATAGAGGGTTGTACGAGGGCTGCAGATCTTATCTTATCTTATCATCTTAGTGGATAGCTATCAACTACAGCGCATATAAGAAAATCTCATTGTTTAGAGCTCTCTCGGCGATTATTCAGCGTGTGCGGACAAGCGGAACTGTGTAGGGCAACATCAGGACAACGAACGCAAGAGGAACGGTCCCCTTGCTGAGTATAAGGTGTTGCAGGGAAACCAGTTGACTATTTGCTGACAGTGCTTAACCCGCAGAGGAAATCAAAGAACCACCGGAACCAACCAGGAAGAAGGGCAACCTACCATTTCTGATACCGAGGTCGTCATTATTTCCACATATTGGGGGTCTGGCCGGGAAATTCTTTCTGTTTCCAACCTGCGGACGGTTCAAGACATCTGTCTTTTTCTTTATTTTTTATATATTGTTTATCATTGTTCGAGGATGAGTGGTTCTGACACTTATCTTCCTACAACTGCGTTGGGCGGAGCGTCTTCCTCCAAGTTCACCCTCCCTCCCGCCAAGTTTGTCCCTCCCCCTCCGAAGGGGGGAGGTCTGGGTACCTACGGCATCACGTTGGAGGTCAACATGGAAGACGGAACGGAGGAGAATCGGAAGGGGAAGCAGGTGGCTGGTGAAGCGCTGGTAGGGGTGAGGAGGCAAGGGTTGGCGTCGGACCCACCGATGGGCGTCAAGATTCGGCCGCGGGATTTTCCCGCAGTCCGATTCAGTGTCGATGCGGTTGATTGATTTTTGAGTCGTTTCAAATTGGCGGCGGAAACCAAAGGGGCGTCTGACGGCAACAAGGTTTGTCAAATCGTCAACTTCATCCAGTCCGAAGAAGAGTTGCGCGATGTGGAGGAGATGGAGGGGTACGAGGCAAAGAACTGGGAGCGTCTGAGGGAGGAGATGTTGGAGAAGTGGGGTCCGCGTCAGCAACGTTATCGGGAGGCGGATTTGGAGAATCTTGCGTCAAGCAAGGCGGCATCGGGTGGGGTCAACGATCAAAGGGCGTTCGATGAGTACATCACTTCCTTTGATCGCATCGTGAAGTACCTTAACCGCAATGAGGTGATCATTGGGGAACCGGCGTCGGTCAAGCGGAGCTTCCTCAAGGGGCTCTCCACGCCGGTTCAGGAGCAGGTGCAGCGGAGGCTGTACGATCAGAACCTCATTCGGCGGTCGAGGGATGGAGGAACCCTGTTTCCCGACTTGGCGTCACTTAGGGGAGCGGTCCGGGTGGAGTTCGACATGATGGAGTTGGTGGCCGAGAATTTGGGAGTGGCGATCTCGAGCGGAATCGGGCCGGTGATCTCTTCCCGAAACACGGCGCCGGTGGCGCCCGCTGAAGTGGCGGAGTTGGCTGACACCTTGAAGGAGCTTCGTTTGTTCATGCAGAAGACGGTTCAACGGGAGTCGCAGCCTCAAGCGTCGGCACCGGCCGACGGTCAGCGGAGTGGTCCTCTGCGCGCGGGGCCTCCGGGGCTTCATTGCACTTATTGCGGGTCAAATACCCATTATAATTCTTGATCTCAAGAGTTGACGGACGACTTAAATGGTAGGCGGGTGAGGATCTATAACGGTGATTATTTCCTCCCTAGATCGCGAGAACCGATTGAGGCGGCCGTGCCGTGCAACGTGGTCCGTGCAGCGGCGGCAGGGCAGGGGGAGACGGCGGAAGGCCCAAAGGCGGAGGTCAAATCCTCGATGGGTATAGTTGTCGGGACGTCTGGATGGACTCCCCCGGCTGTCCAATCAGAGGTGTGGGCCATCCATTCCGATGAGGTGACGGCCCGCTACGGCGGGTACGACCGCATGGATGTGGATCCTCCAAAGAAGGGCAAGGCGAAGGAAGTTTCGCAGCCTGGAGGAGTGGCAGTGCCCACCAGGAAGAAGAAGGCGGCGGAGTTGGCCAAGCGCGCTCTGAACGGGGATGGCCTGCTGACTCTTTCCATCAAAGAATTGGCTTCGGTTTCCCCTCTAATGGCGGAAGAGCTCATAGCGTCTCTTAAGGAGAGTGCGGGCCTCAAGGCGGAAGGTAATCGGGTGGCCTTTGACGTGAGTTCAGCGGAGGCCGAACATTTGTGCCGACACCATCCGGAGGAGTTTCCGTCGGACTCCATCTCCTGCCCCCTCGGTTATGTTCAGATGACCATTGGGGACCAGCAAGTATGGGCGATGATCGACAGCGGGTTGATGGTCAACCTTTTGCCGGCGGAGGTGGCGCAAGACTCGGATCTCGTTACCCAACAAGCCAACATTGGCTTGCGAGGAATTGGCGGCCATGAGTGCGAGGTGGCGGGTGTGGTGGAGAGTGAGTGGGTTGAGGTGGCGAAGACCAGGCGGAGGGTCTCATTCTTGGTGGTGAGGTCCGCCGAAGTCATCCTTGGACGGCCGTTTGTGTTTGCCTTCCGAGCCGGCCTTTGGTTCGATTCGGTCCGCAAGGAGGAGGTCCTTTTGGTGGCGGACTCCCAAGGGCAACGGTTCGCGACAACAATCTGTTGGCCATCAAGCGGACGATGGGAGACCCGGCTGGGGCCGGAAGTGGAGGACGAGTGCCGAGGGAGGGAGAAGCAGGAGGCTTCCCCCTTGGTACGGGGTTTTTAGGTGTCGGCCGGTCAATCCGCACGATGTCAGCTCTAGCATCGCGCGGACGGTCGACTCCTAAAGAGCGGGAAGGAATAGGGGATGATGGGGCGGAGGCAAAAGACCCAAAAGTAAGTCCTCCCAATTGTGCACCTCCGAGGGTATCTACTACCATTCGTAAAACCCTACCGAGTGCCACGTACGTGAGCGAATTCCTTTCGTCTGGTCATAGGCGGAAATCCTGGGAAGTCGGTCCGCACTCGGAGCCGGAGGTTTGGAGAGAGGGAATGGAGGAGGAAAGTGATGGAGCGGGGGCAACCAGTCTTTGTGCACCGCCAAGGGTTTCTACTACCTTTCGAAAAACCCTACCGAGTGCCACGTACGTGAGCAATTCCGTTTCGTCAGGCCATAGGCGGAGTTATCGGGAAGTCGGTCCGCAAGATGAAGTGGAGGTGTGGAGTGAGGGGATGGAGGGGGAACACGATGGAGCGGAGGCAAAAGGTGTAGAAGTAAGTCCTCCCAATTGTGCACCATCAAGGGTTTCTACTACCTTTCAAAAAACCCTACCGAGTGCCACGTACGTGAGCGATCCTTTTCCGTCCAATCATAGGCGGGAATCTCGGGAGTTCGGTCCGCATCAAGCGACGGAGGTTTGGGAAGAGGATGGGGAGGGTTTGGAGAAGGGAATGGTGGAAGGTTCTTTTGGGGCGGGGGCAAATAGTGCAGAAGTAAGTCCTCCCAATTGTGCACCGCCAAGGGTAACTGCTACGTTTCAAGAAACCCTACCTTGTGCCACGGTCGTGAGCAAATCGAGAGTCTTTGGTTTCCCAGTCCGCAGGATCTCAGCGGAAGGAGGCGTTGTTCTACGGAGGGTGGAATCGTGCGGGGCAAAGTACAAGCCGGTGGCGCGGAAGGTTAGGCCGCGGAATGAGCCAATGCCGCAAAGCTTGAACTCACCGTTGAAGCCCATCCAGTGGGGGAGAGACCCCTATCTTACCCCACTTTGGGTGCGGCCTCCAGAATTTGTGCCGACAGAGCGTATCACGGAGGAACGGATGGCGAGCCTCAACTTCGGACCTCCGGGGTGGGTGAGCCAGGAAGAGTGGAAGCTCTTAGCCCAGGTCGTCACTTTGCGGGCAAAGGCTTTGGCGTTTTCCCCTGAAGAGCGTGGGCTGTTGGACAGGGGAATAGGGGAGCCTTATTGGATTCCAGTGATACCCCACGAACCGTGGCAGATCAAGCCAATTCCGTTTCCGGCGACCATTCGTGATACCTTCACGGAGTTGGTACGGGAGCGGGTGCGGACGGGGTTGTATGAGCAGTCTTGCTCAAGCTACTCCAGCCCAGTTTTTCCGGTGCTGAAACAGGATGGGACGAGCTTGAGGATTGTTCATGATCTTCAGAGACTGAATTCCGTTACCATTCTGGATGCAGGGCTTCCTCCGCGCGTCGATGAGTTCGTTGAGTCCATGGCGGGACAGGTTTGTTATGGGTTGGTTGATGTCATGGGCGGGTACGATCAGCGGGAATTGCACCCCGAGTTGCGGCCACTCACGGCTTTTGAGACACGGTTGGGGCGTATGCAGCTGACTCGTCTCCCGCAGGGAGCCACCAACTTGGTGGCGGTTTACCAAGCGCAGATGGTGTGGATCCTCCAGGACGACTTACCTCATCTTGTCCAGATCTTCATTGATGACGCGGGAATCAAGGGACCGAAGTCGGATTACGGAGGGACGGTCTTGGTGGACAACCCGGGCATCAGGCGGTTCATTTGGGAGTATGCGGTCACTTTGGAGCGGATTTTGTTCCGAATTGAGACCGCAGGCCTTACGGTTTCAGGGAAGAAGTTTGCGGTCTGCGTTCCGGCCTTGGAGGTCCTTGGTCATGAAGTTTCAGTTTGCGGAAGGAGCATCACTCGGGCTAAGTTGAACAAAGTCTTGGAGTGGCCAATTCCGAAAACCGTAACTCATATCCTTCAGTTTTTAGGGTTGTGTAGTTATGTGCGGATGTTCATCGAGCGGTTTGCGGAGATTGCAAGCCCGATGAGGCGGCTCACTCGCAAGGGGACTGAGTGGAAGTGGACCGAGGAATGCAATCGCGCGTTCACTCGGCTGAAGGAGATCGTCGGTAGGGAGATCACGCTCAAGGATCTCGATTACGGGAAGGATGGGATTTGGTTGGCGGTTGACTCCAGCGAATTTGGTGCGGGAGGCGTGCTGACGCAAGAGGAGGACGGGAAAGATCGGCCGGTTCTTTACGAGTCGATCACCTTCATGGAAACCGAGTTGCAATACTCCCAGCCAAAGCTTGAGCTGTGCGGGGTCACCAAGGTGGTGCGGAAGCTGCAACACGTGTTGTGGGGGGTGTTCTTCGAACTCCTAGTTGATGCGGAAGCGCTGGCGAGGATGATCAATTCTCCTACTCTCCCTAATGCTCCAATGACTCGATGGGTGGCTTACCTTCAATTGTTTTCTTTCAAAGTGGTTCATGTTCCGGGGAAGGCGTTCACAATGCCTGATGCATTGTCGCGAGTGGCGGAAGAGGAGGGAGCGGAGCGGTTTTGCTCAGCAGAGGCGTTGGACGTGGAAGAACGGCTGATGAAAGCGGGCGCGACAACAGTTGGCATCGAACTTCCTCTTCGCCAGAGTGGGAAGTACGAGCTGATGGAAACCTACCTAAGTACCCTCAATTTCCCTGATGATACTTCAACCGAATTGAAAGTGTGGGTTCGTTGGAATAGCGTCAACTTCTTCGTGCGGGAAGGTATACTTTGGCGTCGGCGGTCTCCCATACTCCTGGTGGTGGCGACTTGTCGAGCGAGTCAGGAAGTCATCCTTCGGAGCCTCCACGAGGAGTTGGGGCATTGGGGCGAGGTGGAGACGCGTGCCCGCGTTCGGCAGCGTTTCTGGTGGCCTGGTATGGTGAAGTCGGTCCGTGACTGGGTCCGGAGCTGTGAGGCGTGTCAGCGTCGGAGCTCGGCGCTCCCCAAGGAGGTGGGAATCCCGACAGGGGAGGATTCGTTGTTCAGTCGGATTTCTTTGGATGTCGTCCACATCAAGGCGGGAAGTACGCCTACTTACTCATTGCGAGGGATGATCTGTCGGGGTGGGTCGAGGCCATCACTTTGGTCAAGCTGTCGGCAGACAAGGTTGGCCAATTCCTGGAGGAGTTCTGGTTCTCGCGGTTCGGATGTGTGCGGCTGGTCACGGTGGATGGGGGTGCGGAATTCCGAGGAAGTCTGATGAAGCTTGTTCAGTCATGCGGGGCGAAGTTTGGCAGGGTCACGGAGTATTATCCGGAAGGCGCCGGGATGATTGAGCGGGGACATCAGCCAATCAAGAACACGCTGGTCAAGATGTGCAGAGAAGACGGACGGAAGTGGAATCAATTCCTTCCAGCAGTCCTTTTCGCAGATCGGATCTCAACCAAGCGAGGCACCGGTTATTCAGCGTACGAACTCCTGTATGGGCAACAGCCTGTGTTGCCGGTCAATATCAAGATGCTCACTTATCTCGCTATCAACTGGTGGAAGGTGAAAACTTCGGAAGAATTGTTGGAGGCGCGGGCGGAACAGCTTCTCCGACGAGAGGAAGTTGTTGCAAAGGCGGCAAAGCGGTTGCGGGAATCTTGGGCGAAGTCGGTACGCTATTGGGACAAGCGCTGCGCTCACCGTTTGCGGGACCCGTTACGGAAGGGCGATCTTGTCTTTCTGTACAATCGGAGCTTGGAAACCCAGTGGGGGAAGTTGTTCGCAAACCGATGGAACGGACCTTATCGCGTGGTCAGCAAATTTCCGGGGGGAAGTTATCAGTTGGAAGAATTGGACAGAACCCCGTTGAAGCGGAAGGCGGCGGCATCCCACGTGAAGCGGTTCTATGCTCGGGGATTGACGTCGTTTGACAAAACCCTCGTTTCAGGATCTGAGGACAAAAATGATGAAGACTCGGATTTGGAGCCAACTCCTTTGGAGCAACCCGACGATGAGTCGGGTCGAGCGGATTCTCCCGGCGCCGAGGAAGAGGTGGCCGGTGAGCGTTCCTTGCGGCGAAGTGCGAGGAACAAACCGCTGAGGACAGCAGCCAAAAGCGGGGGGAGGATGGGGGCCATAGGCCAAGCCTTAATTGGTGAGGGGGTGCGCTAGCTGGTCTACAGCCGGATAAACTAGCCACCCCAGGATGTCAGTCACCCCAAAGCGGGCTGTATTTGTGTTGTTGAATTGGTTTACTGGTTCTTCTTTGGTATATATTCAGGATGGCGAGGGGTACGGGGAATTGTGCGGAAATTCCATCTGGGGCGGTCCAGGTACCTCGGCGGGCGGGTTGGGTTTTTTTTTTTGTTTCAGGATTTTTATAGATTGCGGGCGCGGTTTCTTTCTCTCATCTTTAGGTTGCGGGCGTGGTTTCTCTTTCTCTCAGGATTGCGGGCGTGGTATTTCTCTCAGGTTATCAATTTCCTCAAGTTATCAATTTCCTCAAGTTATCAATTTCCTCAAGTCACCAGTTTCATCAAGTTATCAGTTTCTTCAAGTTTCTCTCAAGGGTCCAATCTCAATTTCAGGATTTACTATCTCAAGTTGCGGGTAAAAAAAAAAAAAAAAAAAAATGGAAGTGCGGGGACTAAGTGGTTCTCAATCCGGGGCGGTCCGGGCACTTGTAACTTAATTTTTTGTTTGTTTTGTTTTCTCTCAAGTATCTCACTATGGCACAGGTGTTTTGTCTCAGGTTAGCGGGGCAAGCATATGGCGCATATTATTTCAGCATAGGGGATACAGAAGAGGTACGGATACAAGCAGGAGAGGGAGTGAAGGAGAGGAGTCCGAAGCGCTCAGTCCAAGAACACAGCGGGTTGGAGGCGGGTGCGCAGCGCGGCGGAAGACCGGTGGAATTCTCAGAGCATTTCTCGGCGGGTTTCGGCGGGGATCGTCACCACCTTCTTTAACAATCCTTTGGCCAGCGAGGTCTGACCTTCCAGGAACGGGAGGAGGTCCGCTTCAGGGACACCGGACTCGTATTTGTCGTCGGGAATTGCGGCCCGGTATGGCGACTCGAGGAAACCGGGTGTGGGAGCAGCGCCAAGAGGTCGGGAAGAGGAGGGGGCGGGAGCCGGAGAAGGAGTGCGGAGAGGAGGAGGGGAAGCGGGGCGGGGTGGTAGGAGGGAGGTCATAGATGGAGGGGAGGGGGTAGGTGAAGGGCGAGGAGGTAAGGTAGGGGAAGGAGGGGGGGTGGTGGAGTTGGTGGGGTAGGTGAAGGGGGTGGGGGACGGACTGGGGTGGGGGGGACAAAGAGGGTGGTTCGGGGGGGTGGTTGAGGTGGGGTGGAAGGTAGAGGAGGGGTGGATGATGGAGGAGGGGGGTCATTGAAGGGAGTCTGGGCTTGGCGGCGCGGAAGGGGAACCGGGGATGGGCGCGGCGGAGGGATCGGAGTGCGGCAAGGAGCGTTTGGGTCCATTCCGGCGCCAACGTTGACGCGGTGGCAAGTCGCCCAGGCTCGGAGGGCGGCGGCCCAGGTCCGTCCGTTGGGGAAGTTCCTCCGTTTGGGTTTCGGAGTCATTCGATCAGTTCCGACAGGGGGTCTCACTCGATCGGAGCAAGGGCGGCGTTGAGGAGGGGAAGGGGTGGAAGAAGGGATGGGAAAGTGGTCCGGAGGCTCGGAGGAATATTTGCGGCGGCGCCGTTTCTGACGGGATTGAGTTCCGGAACGAGAACAAGGCTGACGAGGAGCGTTTCTGCGGGACAGGGAGCATTGGCGATGGGACCGAGCGCAGGCCGTGCAGGCAGCTCCATTTTGCGAGAAATTTGATCACAAATCAGGAACCCTTGTGAGATGAAGGCAACGGTCAAGTGGATCATCACCTGCATTGTTCTGCATAATCTTCTAGCTGCTGACCTCAAGGATCAGTGGCATGAACTTTACAATGAGGAGGAACCAGAAGCAGCCCTGCCCTTGTTGGAAAACTTTGAATCTAGTAACAATGGATTACGTGGACTGTTACGCCCCATAACGCTTGCACTCTTCAACTAAGGTGAATAATTCAACATTCACTTGCAGAACAATACACTTCCAGCTTTCTGACGCTGTGGGAGAACTTATATACCAGAGGTGCAGCACTGAAGCTGAGCCCGCAGCCGCGGGCTCAGCGGCAGGCTGAGGCTGAGGTAAGGGGGTACTTACCAAATGTCATTGGACATTCCGCGGGGAAAATCACGGGGCGCAGCATGTGACATTCTATAGTTGGCGCGGGCGATTGGTCAAGCGGACGAAGGCCGCTTCAGTATGCGCGACGTAATGGACCGGGCGGAACCACGGGGTTCGGGGCGCCAGGCCGCAAGCGGAGCGGGGGCAGAAGAAGCGGAGTCGTGCGCAGGGGAGCGACAGACGGCTGCGGGGGTCAACGGGGTATATTAGTCGGGGACAGGCTGCGGTGTGATGCGGGATTGAGGAGACAGGCAAGTAGGGCTCCAGGGACAGTACCGGGGAATGCGGGACATGATCGGGGGGACTGTTGTATAAATAGAGGGTTGTACGAGGGCTGCAGATCTTATCTTATCTTATCATCTTAGTGGATAGCTATCAACTACAGCGCATATAAGAAAATCTCATTGTTTAGAGCTCTCTTGGCAATTATTCAGCGTGTGCGGGCAAGCGGAACTGTGTAGGGCAACATCAGGACAACGAACGCAAGAGGAACAGTCCCCTTGCTGAGTATATGGTGTTGCAGGGAAACCAGTTGACTATTCGCTGACAGTGCTTAACCCGCAGAGGAAATCAAAGAACCACTGGAACCAACCAGGAAGAAGGGCAACCTACCATTTCTGATACCGAGGCCGTCATTAGTTCCACAACGCTTGCATTTGATTTGGCATCCTCACAGAGCCAATTGTTTATTGATTGCCCTGCTTCATTACAGATATTTGTTCTCTTCTCTTCTTGAATGCCATTCCAATCAATAACCTTTTTACACTCATCAGTGCCTTTTTGGAAAATGGTATTGGATCAAAATACGTTTGAGCTTGCTTTTTTCTTGCACACGTAAGGGCAAACATCTCTCCAGATGGGAAGTTTTCTCTGAAGTACCTTAAGAACCCCCACCATCTCATCAGGTAATCTTATCAGGTAAAGTAGTATCTTTATGATACTCAATTCAAATTAGAACTGACCAGATCTTCTAGGACCCAACCATACATATTCCCCGCTTGCTTTGGATTTGTTTGGGTGTCAACCAAGCAAACAGGCTCTCAACAGCCCCTAGAACTTCTCAAGGTAAGTAGGGGCTTTTATTCTTATTTTGTTCCTTGCTCAATTGTGTTGCCAATTGAGCAAGGTAGAGACTGACACGTATGTATTGGGGTGCAGGCTTAAAAAATTGAGAATGCTGTCGACGAACCGATGGCCAACCTATCAACCAAGTTGGTTCATCAGGCCAAGGTCCCTGAGCTAGCTGAAACAGTTCGATATTGTCAGGACGGTATCAAACATGCCAACAATTCTGTACTGTTGATGGCCTGGACCACTTTCAAGCCATCAACGGTACAGAATACAACACGGGTTGATTTTTTTTGCCAATGAACCTCTTGTTACGAGGTGACAAGATTATGTGTTTACAATATGCACTTAGTGATTATCAAACCTAACATAGTGAGACAGTTACAACCCTAAATATCATGTATGTAGACTACAAGTACCCACACGCTCCCGGTCCCAATCTCTTCCCCCATCGAGATTGGAACCCGGACTTCGGCGTGTGGAGAGCTTACCGCCACTGGACTGTCACGTACAGGTTAGTTAGACTACATGCAATGACCATCAAGATTGGAACCCGGACTTTGGCGTGTGGAGAGCTTACCGCCACTGGACTGTCACGTACAGATTCCTTTTAGTTCCTTATAGGTTAAAAGCCGGCTCATCCGCTTTACACGTTTGTCATCCCTGGTTTCCAAGAGAGCATTGGTTCGCATGGTGTATGTCATCTAAGCAACAGAAGAAGAAAGAATTAGAGAAAAACATAAGAGATTGGTCAGAAAATTATAAAAAAGAAAAAAGTAAAGAAAAAGAAATCCAAGAAAAAGAGATTGCTGCATTAAGGCGCGAACACGAGATCAACTCTAGAAAAGAAAACTTACTGTTGCTTAGTAAACATACATTGATGATGGCTAGTAGCAACCCCGCTACGATTGAAGAGGCATTTGCAACCCTGCAGGCGCAAGTGAACAACCTTACCAATCAATTGGCCAACATCAATGCAGCACCGAATCAACCAGCTGCACGACCCGATGCCCAAACTCGACACAACATCGTCTACTCGAAGTTTTTAAAGACCCCGGTTTCAATGCATAAAGAATTGAATCCTAACCATCCTATGCTTGACTGCGACGGTGTTTGTTTCCAACCCTGGAGAAAAGCGTTAGAATGTACATTAATGCACGCCTTTTGTTGCAAAGAGTTGTTCCTTGACGATCTCAACAACTTCGACAACCTTGAGCTTGAAGAGGCGACAATAGTCGACAGTCTTATTAGGAATACTCTGGAAAATACCTTGCTTGACATCGTACAGGCAGTTACTCACCAATCCACGAGAACGCTGTATTAATTTGTTGTGAAACAATCTCAACACTCCGACCGTAGACACAAGATTGGATTACTGGACCAAGTATTCAACTTGATGACCGATCAGAACCCAGCTGATGACAAAACTTTGTCAAAATGGAGCCAACTTGGATCGGATCTTGGTCAATTGAAGATGACTCTTGGCAAGGCCCTCGGTATTTTCTTGCAAAACACCTATAAACCGCCGACCGGTATTGACGTACGAACGTTTGAATTCAGCGTTACCCAAACACTCGACGCAATGAAATCGCCAGACCTTAAGGATGTTACGACTGTGATCCAATTTGCGACGAGCAAGCATTGACCAAAGACTTCTTCAAGTGATCCTAACGCGATGGACCTAGACCGTATTCATGCGTTGCAGGGGAAACCCTTTCAAAAATACATTGCACCTCAACGTCAACCGAATACCCCAGAAAAGCCTAAAGTCAACCATCCTCGTTTTTCGTTAGATCAAGCGAGCCACTTTAGAGGGAAGGGGCAATCAACGGAGCTGACGACAAAGTATGGGACAACTTGTTCATACTGTTCCAAGAATGGACACTGGTATTCGGATTGTTTGGAATACTGGCGGGCGGTCGCGACAGAAGAGATAGAGGCGCCTCCACAAGACTACAAATCGAAGTCATCCAACTACATTCCCCCGCGTCGTTCCGAGCACCACGTCAGACGTGTTGAGTTCCCTGATGTTTCTGAGGGAGTACTTCTGGACTCTGGAGCCTCAGCCCATGTGAGTGGAGAATCGTCACTCTTCATTCCTGGGTCAAAGCTAACAAAGCCACGTACTTTCTACCTGGCCGTCTCTGAATGCAACGTCATGGTTGACAGGATCGGAACCGTGAGGATACCGACACCGATGGGAGTAATAAAAATCCCTAACGTGTACCTGGTGCCGGGAGTCGACGGTGTGATATTGTCAACAGGAAGATTACTGGCAGATGGATGGAAATTGGAATACAATGGGACTAAAGCTACCTTGATAGATCCCCTACTTAACGCCTATACTACTGTTTTCCATAACTATTGTTGGAGCTTGAATACTAGTAAAGAAACCACCAGCATTAAGAAAGTAACTCAAGTCCCAAGTTTCAATCCCTACATCTGGCATGTTCGTCTTGGCCATGCGTCAGAAGAGATAGTGAAGTTGTACCTCAGGGTGAATTTTCCAGACCTGAAATTGCCATGGTCGTTGTTTTTTTGTGATAGATGTGCTAAGTCCAAAAGTATCGACAAGAAAGCAATGGTGTTAGGTACCCAAATTCCTAGAGATAAGCCCCTTGATTTCATGGTCTCCGACGTTGCTGGACCTTTCGACCTGGACATTAGCGGAAGGATGTATATTGTGACTCTACGTGACCATGCGAGCACCTACACCTATTGCACTTCAATGATTGCAAAGTCGGACGTTCCATCGAAGATCATGTCCTGGATGCATCATTTGAAAAATAAATTTGGACAATACCCGGCGTGCTTACGATGTGACAATGCACCCGAGTATGTAGAGTCGTTGAAACCTTTGCTAGAAGCGGTTGGAGTGACGTTAGCACCAGTAACACCATACAGCCCCCAACAGAACGGTGAAGCTGAAAGGGTAAATCGGACCTTAGGTGATATGGCTAGAACCATGTTGCATGAGAGCGACTTACCTCGTAAATTTTGGAGCTATGCCTACTCAACAGCAGCCTACATGCATAATCGGATCCCCAACTTGAGAACTGGTGATAAGTGTCCAGTCCAGATGTTCTATGGCACAGATCCAGACCCAAACTCGCTGTATCCGTTTGGAGCAAAGGCAATAGTTCACATACCAAAGGAACGACGGAAGAAATTGGATGAACAAGCTCAAGAAGGCTTAATGCTAGGTTACCCCGAGGCCGGCGTAGGTTGGTTGTTCTGGCTACCACGAGAAAGGAGAATGGTTCATTCTTTGTCTGTTGAGTTCCCAGATTTTCAAGAGTTGCCAGTCAAGAAATCAGTAAAAAAGTCCGACTTGGATTTTGTGCTAAACCAGATCATTCTTCAGCTTGGAGAAGAGCGCACTGAGGAATTCGCGGCAGAGGAAAAACAGCAATTAGCTAACCTAAATATTGGACCGGAGCACGAACTCCCAAAAACGATCAAGTTGGCGTTGGTGAGCCCTGAAGCTGATGAGTGGAGAATGGCAGCAACGTACAAGATGGGAAAATTTGGTGAACTTGGAGTGTGGGTACCAGTAGATCCATACGATGGTATCAAGGTCCTGGGGGCGAGATGGGTTTTTTCGGTGAAACGTAAGCCGGATGGATCCGTCGAGAAACTTTGTGCGAGATATGTGGCTAAGGGATTCAATCAACGTATGGGACAAGACTGTAATGAAACTTACGCGCCAATGGCCTCGCTCAACACACTACGCTTGTTGATTTCAACCGCGCTACAATACAGCTTTCCTACAGCAACTTTTGATGTTAGCTCGGCGTACCTCTATAGCCCCATAGAAGAAGAAGTGTACGTCCAGCCGCCAATCGAAATTTGTCCAGAATTAAAAGGGAAAGTCATGTTGCTAAAAAAGGCAATGTATGGTACAAAGCAAGCCGCGAGGTGTTGGTGGAAGTTTTTCAAGAAAACAGTGGAAAAAATCGGTTTTACGGCGAGTGAAATTGAGCCATCGTTATATCTATTCAAGAAGCAAGAAGGTTTTGTGGTCATCTGGCTCCATGTGGATGACGGTTTTGCGATGGCAACTGATTCAGCATTACTAGACAAGCTTCGAATTGGGATGACTAAAGAATTGGAAATCAAATGGTCGTCATCAGTGGAAAGATTAGTCGGTATAGACATCAAGATGAACATGAACACTATCACCTTAAGCCAAAGAGTACTCGCTCAGCAAATCACTGAGAAGTATCGACGTAAGGTCTACATGAAGGATAGCCCACTGAGCATCGATGATTTGGAAATGTCGGCGTCAGACCCAATTGATGCTACTGAATATCGATCAACCATTGGATCCCTAATGTATCTTGCGGGTGGAACTCGACCAGATTTGTTGTTCCCAGTAAATCTGTTAGCCCGTTTTTGCTCGAATCCGTCGAAGGAACATTGGATAGCGTTGGATGGGGTGATCGGGTATCTGAAGAGAACGGTGGAGAAGAAACTGGTGTATGATGCGAAAGAAGAAGGTTTGAGGCTATGGACGGATGCTAATTGGGGTGGAGAGCATGAACGGTCAACGACAGGTTACGTGCTGACACACTGTGGGGATGCGGTTGCATGGGGATCTCGGCGACAAACAGTGGTAGCGTTGTCAACATGTGCTGCTGAGTACATCGCTTTGTCAGAAGGATCACAAATCCTCTCTCATATCATCAATATTCTAGAAGATATCGATTACTATCCGATGACATCAATCAAAGTAGATAATCAGGCTGCTATTTTGATAGCAACTGATAATACATCTAAGTAGAAAACAAAATATCTCAAGCGGGCGTTTTATTTCGTAAACGATTTGATCAGAGAAGAGGGAATTGAATTACTATGGACAAGCACGGTTGATCAATTGGCCGATATGTTCACTAAGAAATTAGGATTGACGAAATTGTCAGAAGCGTTGAGAAAACTAAAAATCATGGGCTAATCACATAATCTTGGGAGGGGGTGTTACGAGGTGACAAGATTATGTGTTTACAATATGCACTTAGTGATTATCAAACCTAACATAGTGAGACAGTTACAACCCTAAATATCATGTATGTAGACTATAAGTACCCACACGCTCCCGGTCCCAATCTCTTCCCCCATCGAGATTGGAACCCGGACTTCGGCGTGTGGAGAGCTTACCGCCACTGGACTGTCACATACAGGTTAGTTAGACTACATGCAATGACCATCGAGATTGGAACCCGGACTTTGGCGTGTGGAGAGCTTACCGCCACTGGACTGTCACGTACAGATTCCTTTTAGTTCCTTATACCTCTGAACCAGAACAAGGCTTCTCAAACAAGTGCCAAGATCCACCCTTGGACCAATACTTTTCATACTGCACTAGCCCATCTGAGTGGCACCCCTTATCTATTTCCGGACCTCGTGTGCCTCTCAACCTGGTTGGTTTCAAAAACTCCTGACCTGCTCTCGGCTCGGCTGCCCCAGCCCGCTTGAAACAATTGTGGGTAGTCTCTAACTTGGCTCCGGTTTGATGCCTCTTCCTCCTCCTGATTGTCTCATGGGAATATTGACACTGAAGCTTTTTTTTATATTATCAATCACTTGCTTGTTTGGTTGTTCTCAAATTACCCATCTCTTTATCTAGGTTTTATCATCTTCAAGCATCTCTTCTCTCACTTGGTTCTCAATTCAGACAATCAGAAAGCCAAGATGCCCTACACCTCCGATTGCACCGAAGATTTTGGAAACCTTGCGAACGGTTCCAATGGTATCAATTCCAACCATGAGGAGCTCAAATTCAAGCAAGATCACTCCAAAGTTCAAGAGTTTATTGGTTAGTAATATCTCAGAACAAAAAAAAACTCTTTCCTTCGTTCAAGTTCCTGCATCTGCTCTGAAACTAACCCAATCATATTATTCGGGAGATTTGTTGTAATTTTAAACTAACCCATTCTTTTATCAACTACTCTAACACTAGATGTTGCTGCTCCTTCACCTGTGACAGATTTTGTTCAAAGGAAGGGTGGACATACTGTTATCACTAAGGTAACTTCCTATCTCCAACACCTGATCGGGATCCCTTTGAGTCCACCAACTGATTATCTCCCTTTCCCGCGTTCACAGATCTTGATCGCCAACAATGGTATTGCAGCCGTTAAAGAAATCAGATCAGTTCGAAAATGGGCCTACGAAACCTTTGGCCGGGAAAGGGTCATTGACTTCGTGGTCATGGCTACTTCTGAAGATTTAAAGGTCAATGCTGATTACATTCGAATGGCCGATCGATACGTTGAAGTACCCGGTGGTTCAAACAACAATAATTACGCAAACGGGGATGTTATCGTTGACGTTGCTTACCATGTTAAAGCGGGTCAAGCATACGCCAAAATCGAAGTGTAAGTCTTAAATCCCATGGCTATTTGACTCTATCTGAGCTCATGGGGGCTTACTACAGCGTTGAGAGCATCTTCAGCTCCAACCAGGAGGACAATATCATACTGCAGCTTAGGGATCAAAGTCGAGATTTGTTGGATGAAGTAGTTCGATTAGTCTTGTCAGACTCCAAGTGCAGCTCCAAGAACCAATTGATTCTTGCTGTCTTGGATATTGTTAGTAAGACCGCTTCCCAAGCAGCAGTCGAAACGACTTTCCATGAAAGTTTGAGCCAATTGGTTCAGCTGGATTCCAAGGCCGCTTCCAAAGTCACCCTCAAGGCCAAGGAAGTTCTGATTCACTGCCAGCTACCTTCATTGGAAGAACGACTAGGACAGATGGAATCAATTCTCAAGACTTCGCTCCAACCAACCGTTTATGGTGAGGCCAACCGTGGCCAGCCCCAACCCTCCTATGAGGTCCTTTGTGAACTCGTCGACTCTAAGTACACTGTCTCGGATGTATTTTAAGATCATCTGGATCCGTGGGTAGCCCTAGCTGCGTTGGAAGTTTACATTCGTCGCGCCTACCGATCTTACTCCATCGTCAATTTTGAATACAAGGAAGGCGATGTTAACGAAAACAAGCCGGTGATGGTTTTGTGGCAACCAAAACTTTTCGGACGTGACCGCTCTGTTCAACGTTGTCACCAGAAGATTATCGAGGACGTTTCAGTCGCCATCGCCAAACAGATTAAAGGCGACCGGTTTAAGAGGCATGGAGAGGAACTTGATCAATACATTGTTGACAACATCATGACGTTTGTCTCTCTGGCTTTTCTTACAATTGCCAGTAATGATTTGCTGACCAATGCTTTTTTTAGTCAAGAAAGGACCAGTGGACACCACTCAGCCTCTTCTTCTTTGCACACATCCAAACCATCCTCCTTGACATTTTATCTGCCCCGGAAATCCCTGGTTGAGCTTCTACCCAAATCAGCCAATTCATGTAAGACTAATAATATCACATACAGTAATTCAGAAATTGTCGAAGAGCATACAACCAACATTTGTGGCAAAGTCAGCTGTAATCAACACATAAGAGTGGCGTCCTGGCCCACCCCCTCCCCAATCCAAGCTGATGTGCTGCTGACTGTTCAAAGATCAAGTACAAACTGTAACGTCCATTGGTGGTGTGCTATTCCTCTTGATCTAGAACAGTCACAGCACATTAGTGAGGAGCAAGGAGGGGATGATTCTCACCACAAGGAGCCGCCATCACCTTCTGTTTCGACATACAATTTGGATTCAGACAGCCCCTTCTCAGACACTGGCTCTACCGACAATGAAAGTAGTGACAACAATTCAGAATCATCTGATTTCTCCTCAAAGAAAGTCAAACTCAGCCTCCACCTCGCCCACCTACATGCAACAAACACTCCAATCCCAATCCCCACGTGCCTCCTAACATGTCTCAGAGGGAATCAAAGTCTTGCGTAATTTGTCAAATCTATCGCCAATGTGATCACTATTGAGAACAAGATATACGTGGAAGCAAAGGGTTCAATGAAGCAGAAGGTTCTTGTCTGGCTCCGCAATCACACCTCAGTAAAAATCAAAGGAAGCGGAACAAGTACAAAGCGGCCACTCAATCTCTTTGCCGTCAAAGGGCCAATGTACATTTTGCTGGCAGTCCACATCTCAATTCCCAATCCAAATGCCAACATCCGATTCTTCAACAAGTCCTTTATCTGCTGGGCCAATGGAGCTCGTAAGAACGTTATTGCTGTGGTAAAGTTCCAACCATTCTCAACCATGGATGCAAAACTCAAAGAACAATACCAAAATCTCAGCCAACATCTCATCCAGCAAGCCAAATTCCAAAATTCCAATAAATCCAACGGACCAGCATACTCAGGTGAAATGTACAGTCTGGGATGGCAAAAAGGTTACAAGGCACAATCCCAAATTGGTATAACAGGCATTTCTTCCAAAGTTGCTACAGATCAACACGGTTATGAAGCGCTTCAAAAGGATGTTCCAAAAATCAATAAGTTTCTTGGCCGGTGCTTCCAATCTGTATCCAAACCCCTATTCTGTGAGGTCCAGAAACAACACATTCAACTCAAAGCCCCTGGACTAGCGCCCCAATATTCAGCCCACCGCAAAGGATTCACCTCACACCTGTCATTTACCCTTGGCCAGTTTGCAAACACGCCACACCAAGACACCAATTCTTCACCCTTCAGCTTTGTCCTATGGATTCCCATTGAGAAACACACTGGGAAGCTAGTTGAGAATAATCTTCAAGTCACTGGAGGTGAATTTGTCTTTCCAGACGATTCTTGTGGCATCAACTTTGCAGGATTTGATGGTATAGTTGAGTGTGCATGGAAAGCCACTGCTTATTCTCACCTGACTCTTCCCTCAAAAACTGCTACCAACTCTTCATATACATGAATGGGGTTATCTTGCCAACTGCCCAAGAAAACCCAAAAAGCCATTCAGCTTATTAGAGATGGTCACTATATTAATCATCCAAATAAAAGCAACGGGACTATTAGAGATATGGATGCTATTTTAGATAACTCTTTAAAATATAATCTATAGTTTGCTTTTTTTATTTTCTTTCTAATGTGTAACATGCAATGTTTCAAATGATTTGTTGGGTGTGAACAAAGCCAAAAAAAGGTGGACTATTTGAATAAATTTGCCAAGCTTTCAATCTCTTCTGTACTCTTCCCATGAGCCACAAAATGAGTCACCAGGTCATACTTCTTACCAATGTGCTCCTGACAAGCCAAACGTTCCATCTTGGCCATCTCAAACCTTCACTGCCAGCATAATTTCCTAGGATGAAGTCATCCCAGTTAAACTGGGATTCACTCAACCAATTTAAACTTGGTTGAAATCAACTGATGAAATATGAATCCAAGGGACCCCCCTTGGTTTTATATTTCATTGGTTGAGGTCAACCTACTTTAAATTGGTGTTTGTTGCATCCTAGTTTAACTGGGATGAACTCAACCAAGGAAATTATGCTGGCAGTGCTTTGGTCCTTATCCTTCTCCTCCCTTTCTCAGTCTAATTTCCTCTTGTCTAATTTTATTCCATGTTCCCACTTCTTTTCCTCTAATTCAATTCCATGATCCCACTTCTTCTCCTCAAGTTCAAATGAGTGGTTGAATTTCCTTTCCTCCAACTCGACCCCCTTATTATCGTTGTTGACCTGTCGTTCAAACTTCAACATCTCAAAACTGAGGGTGTCTCGAGCCACTTGTGACTTTCCTAATAAAGAATAAGTTGAAGAAGCATGTCAGTTAAATAAAATTGGAACAAGGATTACATCTCCAACTGGCCTTCATTCCTCTTCAACGCATACTCTTCATATTGAGAAAAAGGATTGAGGGTGTTGGGCCCTGAGTTTGATTGGCTCTTAGGATTGATATTGGCACTGTTGGATGCCCTTCGCTTGTCCTTGGGTTTTTGAGTTGGCAACGGTTTATTTGAATTTGCAGGAGAATCCAATGCAGCGTCGTTAGGTGTCAAAGTGGTGCATGATTTGTTTTTCTTCTTCTTGCAGGGTGACTGAGTATCTTCTCAAGCATCAGATGGACAGTAATCCTCTGAATCACTTGTGTCAAGGGCCCTTTCTTTGGCAGTGAGGGAATCCACAGCCCTTCGATAGCGCTTAGATGATTTAACCTTTCCACTAGGACGAATACTTGCTTCCTTTCCTTGCTAATGTCAAACATGGGAAGAAATGGGGCTTTAGCTAATCAATCAAACAACAGTGATTAATTGATCCAATAACAAACCAGGATTGCCGCTTCATTTTCATCTGACGGATTGTCACAAACACTGGCCGGTCCAACTCTTTCCTAAATTATTTAGTGGCAAGGTCAATTGTTTGAAGAAGAAATGGCATAAGTGATAAAAAGAAATTCAAACACACCTCTTCACCATCCTTGCCTCCTTCAGACCTATTCTCACCAGTTTCTAAAGGTTCCAAGATTGCTGACTGAGTCATCACGTATAAACAATATTGAATATATTAGCAATTATCAAGAAAGATGAAACAACTGATTGATCTGACAACTGGAGCCCTAGAGTTATTGGAATCCACAGATACATTATCTGAGTCATCTTTATCAACATTTTCGTCCAAGTTGTTGGCCTCAGGACCATTAGAGTCAGAGCTCTCATCACCGTTTTGAGCATCGAATTTGTACAAGGGCGTCACAAACGGTTTCTTACCCATCAGCTGATGCATAGCATGGAAATGTGGACACATTTTGTCAAGCTTCTTGTCAATGGTGATAATTCCTGCCAATTGGTCTTCATCAGTGAGTCCAAATCCAGTGGAGAGGGATTGGGTATGTGTTTTCTTGTGCTTGTCCTTGTAGCTGTTAAAAAGATCTTTCATCTGCCTGGCCGTTAGATTGATTTGTGAAGGGGATTGATTTCTCAGATTGATTGCCATAAGCTTGAATCCGTTAATCTTCCCTTTGGCTGGCCTTCCAACCGCCGGTGCCTTACCAGTTCCAAAGCACAAATTGTATTTCTTTTGGATTTTGAGCCAGTCGATGATTATGAGGAAGTTGTCCTTCTTTAGGTGAGAAGAAGTTTTTCCGGTTGTATCATTGTCAGAGACATGTTGTGCTTGCTTCTTGATGGGTTTCTTCCTGCTTGCTGACGTCTTTGGTATCACTTTTCCTTTTCCGGTGATGAATTTATTTGTTTTTTTGATAGGCATTGTTCTGGGATCAGGGAATGATCGATTAATGTTTTTTCTGCAAGCAAGTTTATAATTGACTAAACTTACCAAATTTTGAGGAAAACTGAAGAACAAGTTTGGGTTTGTGACTGGGTGGAGTTGTATTGGCAACGATTTATTGTTGGTTGGGGTTGAATCGTGGAGGATTATTGATTGTATTGGGAGTTTTATTGGCAACAATTTATTGTTGGTTGGGGTTGAATTGTGGAGGATTATTGATTGTATTGGGGTTTTATATTGCAAGTTTGGATCCTGAGTTGTGATTGGTGTAAATGTGGAGGATTGTGGTTTTTGTAATTATATTGGGGTTTTTGTTGTTGATACTTGACACGTCTGGTGCAAATAATGGCATTATTTGGAATTTTTATCCACTGGTTTCATAATCGTGGATTTGGTGAAACCTGTTGATTAGATAATTGTGGATTTGGTCATATTTGATACCCCCTAATATTATTATGGTCATTAATATTAATATTAATATTATTTTATTTTTGTGTTCTTTTTGTTACTGTGTTTGCCTGTTGTTGACACTTCCCCCCCCCCCCCCCCCTCCTGTTATATCAAATCATGTGTTTTTTCATGTATCTATACTTTCTTATGGTTTGATACTATTTTTCACACACATCACTTATATACATACACCAGTGGAAAAATTTCTGACACCTGCTGTCAGGTGCCATAAATTATTTTTTTCATAGCACTCAACAGAATACGGGCGTTGATAAACGCACGCCAAGCGCGCACGCCAACGCCAACCCGCACGCCAATTTTTTTTGGCGTGCGGGGCCTACACGCCAAAAAAAAGTGGCGTGTAGGGTCTACACGCCAATTTTTTTTGGCGTGTGAGACCCACACGCCAAAAATGGCGTGTGGTTCCCACACGCCAATTGTTTGGCGTGCGCTCCCACACGCCAAACAATTGGCGTGTGGGAGTGCACGCCAAACAATTGGCGTGCGGCTCCCACACGCCAATTGTTTGGCGTGTGGGGGGATCCCGCTCACGTAATCGAATGGGAGGTCCCATTCGATTACGTGAGCGGGCCGGCTGACGAGGCTGTATAGCCTCGTCGGCCGGGAGGACTTCCTCCCGGCCGACGAGGTTATACAACGTCGTCGGCCAGGAGGCAGTCCTCCTGGCTGACGAGGTTGTATAACCTCGTCAGCCGGGAGGACTTCTCGTCGGCCAGGAGGAAGTCCTCCTAGCCGACGAGGTTATACAGCCTCGTCGGCCAGGAGGACTTCCTCCTGGCTGACGAGGTTGTATAACCTTGTCAGCCGGGAGGAAGTCCTCCTGGCCGACGAGGTTGTATAACCTCGTCGGCCGGGAGGAAGTCCTCCCGGCCGACAAGGCTATACAGCCTCGTCAGCCAGGAGGACTTCCTCCTGGCCGACAAGGTTGTATAACCTTGTCGGCCGGGAGGAAGTCCTCCTGGCCGACGAGGTTATACAGCCTTGTGCCGGGAGGAAGTCCTCCCGGCTGACGAGGTTGTATAACCTCGTCAGCCGGCCCGCTCACGTAATTGAATGGGCCCTCCCATTCGATTACGTGAGCAAGAGGGGACCCGCACGCCAAAAAAATTGGCGTGCGGGGCCCACACGCCAAAAAAAATTGGCGTGTGGGAACCCCACGCCATTTTTGGCGTGTGGGTCTCACACGCCAAATAAAATTGGCGTGTACACCCTACACGCCACTTTTGTTTGGCATGTAGGCCCCGCACGCCAAAAAAAAGTGGCGTGCGGGTTGGCGTTGGCGTGCGTTTATCAACGCCCACAGAATACATCCAGAAGTTCAGCATGAAACAAAACATGAAAAAATGTTGATATATGTCATAACCAATGAGGAAAACATGTTGATATCAACAAAAATTCAAACATGAGCTGATCTGATATCTAAAGCTGAATTTCATGACAACTCATCTCACCGCAAATTTTTTTCGCTTTCCGCATGTGGAAATAAATCTCTTTGATAGGGTATGAATAACTGCCATTTGGACTTTTTTCCATACTTTGGTTTCACTGGCAACAATGGGTTGCTATGCTGGCGGGATTGCACTAACACTACACTACATGTTAGCAAAATTCCGCTACACTACGCGCTATGTTTGCATAGCAGACCCACCCTTGGTTTCAGGTTGGGAAAAAATCTTCTTCCTCCAATTGATGTGTATCTTGCCCATATGGCTTTTCAAGGAGTTTTCTACTGTGTACATGTGTTACATGGGGTCAAAAATTTCCCCCACATGTTTTTATTTCTTTCATTTTTTCTGGTCATGTTTTTTTTGGTTTTTAACTTCCCTTTTCTTCTTTTTTTCCTCTCAATATTATGTAATAAATATCATTTTTCTCAAGCTTTTGTGATGGATATTTAGCCTATGATATAGTATGATATGTGGCTGGTTATGGACTTTGCATTGTGTGTATGGTAAATCAAGCCCATCTTGTCAATTTACAAGTTCCGCTTGTAAATTGACAAGCTCACATGCCCAGGTCAAAGCCTGCTGGGCCCGGCCCAGCACACGTGTGGCCTGGGACAAGTCCCGCTTGTCATATAGCCAACCTTGAAGGGTCAAGGGTCAAGTCCACCTGGGCCCATACCCAAGAAAGGGTTTCATGACCACCAAGTGATGCACCCCAATAGCTCAGAGGGGATGTTTTTTTTTATTTATGTTTTTTTGTTTGTTTTTTGTTTCATGTTTGTTTGTTTGTTTGTTGGTTTTTTGTGTGTTGTTTTTTGTTTTTGTTTTTTGTTTTTTGTTTTTTGTTTTTTTTGTCTTTTGTTTTTTGTTTTTTGTTTTTTGTTTTTTGTTTTTTGTTTTTTGTTTTTTGTTTTTTGTTTTTTGTTTTTTGTTTTTTGTTTTTGTTTTTTGTTTTTTGTTTTTTGTCTTTTGTCTTTTGTCTTTTTTTGTTTGTTGTTTGTTGTTTGTCTTTTGTTTTTTGTTGGCTTTTTTTTACATGGTTGGTATTTCTTTTCTGCTTTGTCTGTTTGTGTTTTTTATTCCCTCAAGGTTTTGTCATAATTTTATATACCCTCATGGTAGAATTTTTCATTGCATGTGAAAAGAAAATCTCATTTGCCACATGTTTTTTGGATTTTTTTACATCTTAAAAACTTGGGTTATATTTTTACCTGTATAAATCTGGTTTATAAAATAATTTTGTTTCACAATCAGGCAAAAAAATATCAAATTTCTTGTCACTTATGTGCCAGCAAAAAAATATAATCTTGGGACAAGTGGAAATATATATACATTCAGGTTAGAGATGAAAGAGGTCGAAGGATACAGAAAAAAAATAAGATCACTAAATACACAAGGGGAAAAAATGGTAAATAATTAAGGACTTGATCATGAAGTCCTTAAAGCAAAATCTAATAGATTCCAGAGGCAGCAGACACATCTGTTGCAAATAGAATTTGAAGTGGTCAGCAAACAGACTCGCAGATTTTCTGAGGATGGAAGGAGCAGGACTTACAGGATCAGAGCTTGGTCCTCTTGTGATAGTTAGACTCTACAGCTTCACAGGAGACACTTCTTTTGAGAGACCCAACTGATGCCAAAGATTCAGCAGGGACACTTGTACCGGGACGAAAGCTTGATTGACGAGGGAATGGGGGTTGGCCTATGAGCGGATTAGGGTTGGCAGGCTGGTCAATGTCCATGGGACAATATGAATCAGGCAACGGGGAGGTTGGTGGTGGAACTGGCTCGGATTCGACTGGGACCTGGCCTGATTCGATTGCGGACAAGTGTGAGTCAGATTGGTTTTGGTAGCTGGTCGTTCGCGGTTCGGATTGTGCTTGCAATTGGTGTGGAGCGGCAGATTGGAATAACTCGGACAGCCTTTGTTGCACACGGGTTGGAAGAGATGGCCCCACCAATGGAGGAGATTGATTAGTCGTAAGATCGGCTCGAAAGCATCCAAACAAGCCCGGTAAATCAGATACCTTCTTTTGGAGTCGGGCTGCCAAAGCTTCCCCCTCCGTGAGTGCCATTGTGAGCACTCGTTCGAAAGCTTCAGGCGCTTGCGACGGTTCGGAAGGGGCGCGTTCTGCCTGCCGCTCTAAGGGAAGAAGGGCTGCTTCTATGTTTTCAGAAGCTTCAGGCGCTTGAGGCGGTTCAGATGGTTCGGACGGCTTGGACGGCTGGACGGACGGCTCTGACGGCTGGACGGACGGCTCTGACGGCTGGACGGACGGCTCTGACGGCTGGACGGACGGCTCGGACGGTGGGACGGACGGCGCTGACGGCTGGAAGGACGGCTCTGACGGCTGGACGGACGGCTCGGACGGTTCGGAAGGGGCGAGGTCTGCCTGCTCTATGGCAAGAGGGGCTGCTGCCATGTTGCGCCAAGGAATACGAGCTCGGTCACTTGCGGTTAAGGCCTCATAGATCATGTGATCCATACGAGTTAAAGGGGATCTCTGGGATGGGGCAGTGGAACTTGAGGCATTGCCATAGGTCGGCTCCGCTTCAGCCGGGCCAGACAAAGCTCCCGCAATCTGGATAAGAAGACGTTCGAGATCTTCAAAGCGAGAAGGGACCAGGTCACGGCCAAGTTCCTCGATACCATCTTGCGTAGCCGTAACCATCCGGTAAAGAATGCACATTCGATCGTTGATGGACAGGTAGCGCAACTCTCCACCGCGCCCTTGAGCAAGACCCAACATGGCTGAGCGAGGCACCACGGGTTGAAAATTGCGTCCTCCGAATTCAGGCGACACCTCGGCCGGTCGACCCTCAACAATCCCATGGATGATCATAACACGACGTTCGAGTTCGTTAAAACAAGCGGGAAGCGATTCGAGATTGAGAAGCTCGACTTTTTCAAAAATAATCTCAACAGTCTGTTGAATAACTGCCAGTCGCTCAGTGAATGGGAGGGAGTTGACCAATGAATCTGGAGCAAATCATAGGGGAGGCATCAGTGGTATGTGACGATACCGGTGTGTAAAAATATCTACAACTCACCAAACTCAGTCTCGGACGGCAGGTCACGTCTATTGCGAGGGTTTGACATCTCGTGGAGTTCAGCTTTGCTGGAAGTGGCTGGAGGTGGGCGTTTGAATAGTTATTAGACGTTGGATTGGGGAGGTCTTGAATGAAGAGGATAAATAATGAACAGGTGGAAGGTGGAACTGTCTAATTTTATCAACAAGGTAAATCAGCAGTCGAGTTTGATAGCTAGACAAAGGATGGCATACATGTGTGATTTTGAATGTTTCCTTTGTCCTCACTATTAGTATTACTGACATGACGGGCAAACATGTTTACACAAATTAATCAGGTTTGAAAGGCTGCAGTGCTAGACAATCGAGTGCATGTGGTTTATTGATCATTGTTTTTTGCTCTCGCATGTTACATTTGTAGATCAGAGAGAAAATAAAGCAAGCCGCCATGAGAGTTGAAGAAGCATGCAATACACAAGCAAAAAAAAATGGAGCACATGAACAACGTGATACATATTTTGTATCATATTTTATGGAGAAAAGAGTGCATGTAGTCAGGATGTGAGAAACATGGATGGAAAACATATTTCGGTATTTTTTTGAATAGTAGGATGAGGTGCGCTCTAGCATAACTTTGGTGGTGTATGTACAAAAATTCTACACATAAGGACTTTTTGTTGTGTGAATTGACAGGACCTTCAAGGATATATCTTTGAAGGTATGGTCAATTCACAGCAGATGGGGGAAGCGGTCGTGGATAACGGAGCTCAATGGGGTCTAAAATGGGAGAATGCTCTCTTAATTCCGGGAATGTCAGCAAGCTTCCAGGTGGATCAGACGGGCAATCTGCCCTGGGAATGAGCTGGGCGTCCACAAGTTCAGCAAGGAACAATTCTTGTAGGTGTGGCGATAGCGGCAAGGGGGAATTTTCTGAAATGATTTGACCAGCGTTGCTGACCGCGGTGGGAGGGCTTTTTACCTGTGGAAAAGTAAGAAGTAAAAGCCCTGGATAGGAAACAGATGTCGTTAAGTTTAAGTATATTTTAAACATAGGGTGAGTGCTAGAAACGGTAGCTTACTTTCCGTGTGAGATGCAGGAACACTCTCAAGGGAGGCTTGATCGAGTTGCTTGTTGGCTGCTAAAGGGTCATAAAGTGCTGTTTTCCAGAGCAAACGGTGGGATCAGACCGCTTGATTCTTCCAAAAAGCTCTGTACTGTAACTATCACTTACCCAGAATATCACACTGGCTATCCAAATTCGGTGTGACATCACAATCGCCAGCAGGAAAGTTGCTCGTTAGGGGCGAACTGCCTTGGGACGAGAATCCTAAGTAATCGGCGGGACTGAACATAATCAGATCCGGTGGCTGCTGCACTGCATTTCTCGCACTGCCTTCAATCTCATCAGTGGGGGAAATGAGGTAGAACGCTGGGGGGCAACTAGGCAAGTCTGGGATCTCCTGGTCAACTACCAAAACTTGATCCCGGATTGGCACGGGGGAAATCAAGCTGAGACCATGGGTGAGGGCGACTTTATTTTCAAAGGGGGACTGAAGTAATGGAAGCATAGAGGAGATTGCATCCCGAGAGGCGTTGACATTAACCGGCGGGAGACTTGTTTTTTGAACCCGGACCTGATGAGTCTTAGACGAATTAGATGAGCAGCTAGGAGGGCCAGTGGTTACAACTTCATGTTGAACTCCCTGGGCTTGGTGGGTCGAGGTATCTGCATGGGTATCGGCGCCGTTGAGAATATTGGGAGAAGTATTATCGGTGTTTGTTGGTTTTTTGCCTCGATGGAGAACATCTTTGGCCCTACCACGATGAATCCCTGATGAATTAGATGGGCGGCTTGGGGCGGAGGCAGCTGGAAGAGTTGGGACATCCTCTCGGCGACTAGACAAGGTTTTAGGGGCTTCTGCATGGTTTGTGGGATTGACCAACGGAGGAATCATTTTTTTGACGCGAACCTGAGGTTTCTGAGACGAATTAGATGAGCAGCTAGGAGGGCCAGTGGTTACAACTTCATGTTGATCTCCCTGGGCTTGGTGGGTCGAGGTATCTGCATGGGTATCGGCGCCGTTGAGAATATTGGGAGAAGTATTATCGGTGTTTGTTGGTTTTTTGCCTCGATGGAGAGCATCTTTGGCCCTACCACGATGAATCCCAGATGGATTAGATGGGCGGATTGGGGCGGAGGCAGCGGGAACTTGAGTTCTGACATCCTCTTGACGGCTAGATAAGGATTTAGGGGCGTCCGCGTTGTTTGGGGGCACGGAAGTGCTTGTGTGGACTGTGGGGAAAGGTTGATTGGCAACGTGCGCCCGCATTTCAATAAGGCGTTCACGCCAAGCATCCAGCGATTTGGTTGTCATTGTAACTTCGCCATCCTTCGAACTGCTGGTGCCTGTTTGCCTGCCAGTCTGATGTTAGATCACCTAGTATGTCAGCGCCAAATAATAATAAATCACTTACGTGCAGAGTGTATCTTGTGAATTTTTGCTGGTGGCGGGTGTGAAACCCCTCTTCACAAGGATTTCACATAGCTAATTACATAAGCCAATCTCGACTATTTCATCTCCAGCGCCCCCGCTCCCCGCCTAGCTCAGTAGAGACCCAACCATTATTTTCCTCCTCTACTGAGCTAGGTAAGCCAAACCCTTATCTCTTCTTTCTCCTTTCCCTTCCTTCTCTTTGTTCCTTCTTCTTCTATTATTTCTATGACACTTGTACTTACATGAGAGACCCGACCATTATTTTCCTCCTCTACTGAGCTAGCAATAAGACGCACTTTGGTTCTAGAATCTGGTCTCCGGAGAAACTCTCTCTGTTCTAGAACCCCGACGACGATACTTGGTGAAGGACTACAAGAGTCCTTACACTTTTTTTTTCTAGAACCAATAAAAGGATCGTTATCGGCTTCAAGTTTCAAATCAATTTCCTGGACGACTGGTGAATGACCACTCGCTCCAACCCAGACAATCTCCTTCCTCCTTCCGACCCCGAAGCGATTATCAGAGCAGCTAACGCCGCCAAGCGTAAAGAGAAAGCCCCGGCGACTACAATGGGATCACAGCCTCCTTCCGGGTCGACACCCACTCTCAGAGACCCGTTCCCGCCAGGGAGCGGTAATGCACCGACTCCTCTTTCGCTCGAGGAGTACCTCAAGGGAATCATGCAGCTCCAACATCAGAGCATCGACCGGGCCAACACTGACCGTGCGGCGGCCCTAGAGCTGAGACAGGCAGACGCGGACAGAATTGCGCGGCTTGAGGAGTCGCTCCTCTTGATGACGATGAAGAAGGAGTCGGACTCCCCAGCTGAACCCGGACGAGTTGACCTCTCAAGATTCCGTGTCTCGGATGGTCCTATCTTCTCAGGACCCTTTCAGTCGGTGGAACCTTTCATCAACTGGCTACAGGGTGTGGAGATCTACTTCTCCACAAAAGGAGTGACCCACAGCGACGACAAACTCCGCATAGTTGGCAACTTCATCCGGGAGACTAACACGGCCTCGTTCTATCGTGGTAACATTGAAGCCTCCATCGGTAAACCCTGGGCCGACTTCAAGAAAAAACTCTTCTCTTTCGCCCTCCCCGCGCTTTGGCGCACGAACCTCAGAGCTAATCTTAGGAACCTGAAGATGCAGGCGTCGGAGACGTTCGTGGCGTACAGTACACGAGCCCGCACGCTTCAGACGATGATGAATTTCGACGTGGAAGAAGCCCGAAAGATATCCGACTTCACGTTAGCGGAGTCGATGGTACTCGGCATGACGGACGAACTTCAATCCGAGGTGAACAACCATCGTCTCCTACTAGAGGATGACTTCGACTATAGTGAATTCGAGAGCCGAGCGGGGGTCTTTTGGGACGGAATCTCCAAGCGCTGTATGAACAGGCAACGTCCACCAACCACCTCCAGCTCGCAGCCCCCTGCCCAAGCAAATCGCCCGAGCCGAGAAGATAATCTGTGGCGTCTGAACGCGTACTTGGATTCCATCGGGCTCTGTCGCTTCTGCAAGAAACAGTGCGGCAGTGCGCCGGGAAACTGTTCAGGCCGAGTCGACCGGTCATTCATCAAGATACCGGAGTCATTCAAGGCCCCACCTAGACCGGCAGATCAATCGACGGCTCCCAAACCGACCACAACCACCGCCGGCAGACCAATTCAGGCTCCCGCGGGGCGCCCTCCGAACCGATCAGCCACAGTGGCCGGGGTCGCTGAAGAGGGAATCTTCCCCACCATGGACTCGGCCTCGGTCTCGGCACTAGCGGACCTCGATGAAGAGCTTCGAAAAATTGAAGAAGAGAGGTATGTAGCGGATACACCACCTAAGCGCCTGGTTGTGGAGCTTTGTTGTGGCAACACACACTTACGTGGCTTAATTGACACAGGGGCGGAGATCAATCTGATCTCTGAGAAGGCCGTTACACTTGCCGGACTGCCCATTCATGAATTACCGAAACCCACTTCGATCAGTCTGGCACTCGACAATGCCTCAACGACCCCCCTGGTGCTACGACAAGCTACCACCGCCTCTCTAAAGGACCCGAAATCAGGACTAGAGTTCGACAAGGTCCCCCTGAAGATAGGCCCGATCATTGGACCCTATGATATGATCTTGGGGACACCTTTCCTTTCCTTATTTTCTCTATTAGTCTCAATTTCAGATCAATCTATGCGTTGTGATCAATCTAGCCGTACTGTACTTGACTATCGTGTGAAATGCAAACCTAGTCAAACCTCGTCTGAGGAAATGTCCTCGAATCGTGACATCTACCCATGTGAAGAATCAGAGAAGAAAGTACTTGGGGAATTTCAGGAATTGTTTCCCGCCGACATCCCGGCGATATCGGATGAGGCAGAGGCAGAAGGACTTTTCAAAGACGGCTCCTTCCCGGAGAAAATGCAGAATGAAAACTCCAGGGTCAGGCACCGGATTATACTGACGGATCCGAATGCTAGTTTCAATGAACGTCAGTATCCGTACCCGCAGAAACACTTGGCGGCCTGGCGGACGCTATTTGATCAACACCTGAAGGCGGGGAGAATTCGACGCTCGACAAGTCAATATGCTTCGCCGAGCTTCATTATCCCTAAGAAGGACCCGGCAGCACTACCCCGGTGGATCTGTGACTACAGAAAGCTTAACAACCTGACTGTCCGTGATCGATCCCCCCTTCCGAACGTAGATGAATTGGTTCGTCTTGTAGCATCGGGGAAAGTATTCTCCATACTAGACCAAACCAATGCCTTTTTTCAAACTCGGATGCGGGAAGAGGATATACCTTTGACGGCCGTCAAAACTCCTTGGGGTCTGGTAGAGTGGTGCGTCATGCCAATGGGCTTGACAAACGCCCCCGCTACTCATCAAGCACGTTTGGAAGAGGCCCTAGGGGACCTGATTAATGAATGCTGCGTAGTTTATTTGGACGACATTGTAGTTTATTCAGATTCTTTCGAGCAACATGAACACCAACTTCGAAGAGTTTTGGGGCGCCTCCGCGATGCAAACCTGTATTGCAGTCCGAAGAAGACAAAACTTTTCCGGAGGAAGATTAAGTTCCTGGGCCATTGGATTTCGGACGAGGGTTTCAGAGCGGATGATGAAAAGGTTACGAAGGTATTGGACTGGCCGTCTCCACGTTCACCGAGAGGGGTGAAGAAATTCTTGGGGACGGTACAGTGGATGAAAAAGTTTATATGGGGCCTTCAAAAATATGTTGGAACGCTGACGCCTCTCACTAGCACAAAGATGGATCCAAAATCATTCAAGTGGGGCGAAGCGGAAGAAGCGGCCTTCCAGAACATTAAACGGATCATGACCTCGTTGCCTTGCCTGAAGAATATCGACTATGAGTCGGATGATCCGCTGTGGCTTTTCACGGACGCCAGCGGATCAGGTCTGGGAGCGGCCCTTTTTCAAGGCAAGGACTGGAAGGGAGCATCACCCATTGCTTATGAGTCTCATTTAATGTCGGCAGCTGAAAAGAACTATCCCGTACATGAACAGGAATTACTGGCAGTTATCCACGCGCTTCAAAAATGGAAGATGTTACTTTTAGGAATGAAGGTTAATGTGATGACGGATCATCATTCCTTGACGTACCTGTTGAAGCAGCGAAATCTGAGTCGTCGTCAAGCCCGTTGGACGGAAATTTTGGCGGATTTTGATCTACATTTCGAGTACATCAAAGGCGAGGACAATTCGGTGGCGGATGCCCTTTCCAGGAAGGACATGCCGGATGAGCCCGAGGGGATTGACGTTGAGGACGTGGCATGTGTGGCGGCGCTTACTGAGCTAGGAGCGGAATTGTCGGAAGTCTTGAAGCTGAAAATCCAAGAGGGTTATCTCGAGGACCCTTTCTGTGTATCTCTACGTAAAGTCCTCCCTCTCCGCGAAGAATGCTACGAGAAAGAAGGACTACTGTTTGTCGACAACCGTCTGCTGATCCCGAAACATGAAGACATCCGGAAGAAACTCGTTTTGGACGCCCACACGCGACTAGGCCACCTCGGACGCCTGAAGACCGTCGCGGAACTCAGACAAGAGTTCTTCTGGCCGGGATTATCGAAAGACGTGAATCTCCTGATCCGCGGATGCTCGGTTTGCCAGAAAACTAAGTCTCCTACGGTGGCGCCCACAGGAAGAATGATGACGCCACCTATGCCGACCGCCCCTTTGCAAGACTTGGCGATCGACTTCGTGGGACCTTTGAAAGGATCCAGTCATTATGACATGATCCTTACTTGCACCTGTCGGCTTTCCGGGTTTACGCGTTTGATTCCGGTGCAACAGAAAGACACAGCAGAAAGGACCGCGGCCAGGTTTTTTACGGGCTGGCTCGCCATCTTTGGATCTCCAACCACTATAATCAGCGATCGAGACAAAAGTTGGACTTCTAAGTTCTGGAAATGTCTGATGGAGAGACTTTCTGTCAAGTTCCACATGACCACCGCCTTCCACCCTCAAGCCGACGGACGCAGCGAGAGGACTAACAAGACCGTGGGACAAATTCTACGAACGTTCACCGCCAAACGCCACAGCAAATGGCTGGAAGCGCTCCCGGCGGCTGAATTCGCCATCAACACTGCAGTCAACATCGCCACGGGTATTAGCCCGTTTGAACTCATTTTCGGTAGACGGCCGCGATTATTTCCTTCGTCCGAGGGCCCTGAAGATACACCAGCCTCCCTAGACATCTGGCTCCGACAGAGGGAAGGCGCGTGGGCTGACGCACGAGACAATCTTTGGGCCAGCCGCGTTCGACAGGCACTTCACCACAACAAGCGTTGCCGCGATCAGGCTCCTTTGGAAGAGGGAGACTGGGTTCTTTTGGACTCGGCAGACTGGCGCGGACACCACCAGGGCGGCACCGACAAACTGAAGGAGAGATTCGAGGGCCCGTACCGGGTGTTGAAGGTTTTCAACAACGGACAAAATGTTGAATTGGATCTTCCGGAAGGCGATGGCAGGCACCCGACTCTCCATGTTTCAAAGGTCAAGCGTTTTTATGCCGAGGACGGCGCCGCGAGGATGGGAACTCCAAAAGTAAGTTCCATCCATTAGTGCACCTCCGGGCTCTTTCTACCTCGCGTGTCAAGCATTACCTCGGCCACCGCTGTGAGCACCAAACCTTCGAATTTCTTAGGTCTTTGGCACCTTGTGCCCGACGAACGGCAGGACCAGCACCATCGGAATCGTGGATCCCCCCCCTTCCCTTCTTTTCTTTCGCTCGACTTCTCCGGCCGTGGTTCCCCCCCCCCCCCCCCTTCCCTTTCCCCCCTCTCTTTTTTTTTCCTTCTTTCCTTCTTCCCCCTTGTTCTTTCCCCATCACCGATTGTTTCCCTTTTCCCTTCCCCCCTCCCTCTCGACTATCTTTCTCATCGCCAATCGACATTCCCCCCCATCACCCGCACATCCGCCCTTTCTTCGCCGACGACCTCCTCCCGAAGCCTCGATTCTTTTTAGGGGGGGAGACTGTGAAACCCCTCTTCACAAGGATTTCACATAGCTAATTACATAAGCCAATCTCGACTATTTCATCTCCAGCGCCCCCGCTCCCCGCCTAGCTCAGTAGAGACCCGACCATTATTTTCCTCCTCTACTGAGCTAGGTAAGCCAAACCCTTATCTCTTCTTTCTCCTTTCCCTTCCTTCTCTTTGTTCCTTCTTCTTCTATTATTTCTATGACACTTGTACTTACATGAGAGACCCGACCATTATTTTCCTCCTCTACTGAGCTAGCAATAAGACGCACTTTGGTTCTAGAATCTGGTCTCCGGAGAAACTCTCTCTGTTCTAGAACCCCGACGACGATACTTGGTGAAGGACTACAAGAGTCCTTACAGCGGGCGGGAAGGCTCAGCTGGGAAGCAAACAAAGAATTGACAGATATTAGTAAGCAGTACTAGAACTTGTGCGAGAAAAAGCTGATGGATGTTATGTAGCTTACCTACTTCTGCCGGACGCTTAGTTGCGCGAACGGATGACCCAGAGGTTTCCTCTCTCTGATCAACTTGATTGATAGGTCGTGAAGTGGAGGGTGGGGCTGGGGCTGGGCTGTCGGGTATACTACTCAAATCGCTGCTGGGATTGAAGTCGGATGCATCGTGTTGACCAGGCCCAGAAACTGTTGAAGGGGCTGGGTGGGTAAGGGTACTACGCCGGTCAATGGTGGCGGTATTAATGTAGGGGTGGGTATTCAAGCAACGTCCAGTTGGCCGCTTTTTCTCATAATTGGCAGCGGTGGGTGGGCGGTGTCCTGTCAGAGGGGTCAAGAAAAGATAAGCGGCCAATCTTCTTCTGGTCTGGTGTTGATTAGCGGGCCAACAAAAATTCTTACGTTTGCGGGAGCCGTCTGACATATTGTGAGGCGGAATTTGATGCCAAAAACAAACTTGTAATAGAGCGTCTTGAAGTACTGGTTGTTGTTTTCCATGAAGAAAGAGGGCCATGAATGTATTTGTTGGTGGGGAACCAGTTTACCACAAGCTGGGATTTGTATTCGACCTTTGTTAGTTTATGTGCCGTGACTCAGTCATGAACTACTCATGTCCACCTTCGTGTCCGGATCCAAATACAATCATACATGGTACATTATAATCTAGCATTTATGATTATATTTGCCCATATCGTTATTCTCAAGCCATCCTTCAGATGATACATATCTTCGTCAGTGAAGGATCTTCGACCTCTTTGATAACTTCTTCCCTTTTCCAATGTAAGTATATTACGTTCCACTCTTCGCTTTCAAGCTCGCCAGTTTTTTCTAGTTCACGAACTATAAACCAGGCCTCGCCCGAAGTCGAGGCACTACATATTGGAAGAGAAATATGTCAAAAATTTCTGTTTACATATCAGATTACACAATCTCTCCGATCACTTCCCCGAGGTACATAAATCTTGAGAAAAAAGTATTTACACGATGCATGTCAAAAAAATCAGCAAATGCATGTGATTTTAATTCAACATGTATTTATTTAAGTATGTATTACATAATGTATGCTCATGAGTATGAAGCTGATGATATACATACATAAATCAATGTCTTGAACACTTATCGGCCATGCGTTGGTAGCGTTCAGACCCCAACTTTTTTCCACGATCGCCTTTCGAATCATTTCCCCCTTTCTGTACTCGACACAGACCGTTTGGCCGTTATGATGGTAGTAAGGAAGAATAATGGAACGCTTTTCAGGTAAGTCCCAGTGATCATCATGATAGGATACCAGTCTTATTTGGAAACTCAGTCTACTCACGTCGACTCAATACCTACAGGTGGCTTTGGCTTGGATTTGGAGTACAATAATCTATGTTGGCCGCTGCCATCCAAATGGTTGTATTCCCCAGTTGTGAGCCAGATCAATTTTTTTCCCAAGCCCATCAATTCGCTTGCTTTCTTTGTCTGATACGCTGCTGGCTAGAGTATCATTACTTATCTTAGTTGGATTCTTACCTCACCTAATAATAATAACCTTTTTGCCTTCATTATATTCCGCGATTTACAATGCCCCGAGGGCCTTCATCAAAATCTCAACAGCAGCGGGGCTGCAAAACCAGACAGGCTTCGACTCAATATAGGACGACTGGTCATCAGCTATCCAACACTCCGGGGGTCCCCCAAATTAATGCTTTTGGGAAAAGATCATACGGCCACGTGGCGGCCCAAGCATTCCCTGGTCAGTTTAATCAAATTTGTTATACATTTTCTCCTTGTCTCCTCTTGTGTCTTAATCACAATAACTTATACAAACGTCCTCCTGTTTGATGCTCGATCACGCAGCTGTAACAAATTTGAATAACAACAATGTCCGGGAAATACTGAAGCGTCAAGGGGCAGGCAATAACTTGCAAGGCTTGCGCCGAACTGTGGTCCAACAATCTAGGCCGATGATCGATGAATCCGCCTCTCCTACTCCCAAGCGTGCTCGGCACCCCTCTCGTGACGATGATTCTGACTTCAGTCGCGCAAATCCAACCTCATCTGTTCATTGCTCCAACACTAAAAATGCCTCACGATCACAATCCGACGTTGCACCGGGCCAGAATGAGACCAGCTCAATAATGGACGTAGACCCGGCCGATCAGTCAGATGTTGGGACGCTGAATTCCGAAGACGACGCGAGGAGCACTGCTTCATCTGATGAACCGACAATTCACCACAAACGGTCATTGGCCACAGTCAAAAGTGTGGGCTCATCTCAGTCAACAGATTTTTCCGGAAAATATATTCGCAATGATTCCTCAAATCAAAGTGATGAGGAGCTGGACGAACTGGAGGATTCACACTTGAATTTGTCAATGGAAGATGATCATTTGGGTGATCACGCTAATTCAACAGCCCGTCGACCACGGCCGTCAACTAGTATGCGACGAAGCCATTGTAGGCGCTTGATTTCTCTTTCTGATGAAGAAAACGAAGATCAGATGACACATCAACACGCCCGTTTGTCCACCGCGCCTATTCTCGAACTTAGCCCATCAGAATCCGCTGATCACAGCCAACCAGATATACAAATAGGAGGAGAGTCCGATCATCATATGGATGAAGACCAACAATCTGATCAGTCAACGGAAGAAGAACCCGATGATCAGCTAGATGAAGACCGACGTTCTATTCAATCAGTGGAGGAAGAGGCCGATGATGATATGGATGAAGATAGACAGTCTGATCAGTCAATGGAAGAAGAACCCAATGAGCAGCTGGATTTGGGGGAGGTAGAATCTGATGATCAGATGGATGAAGATTCTGGAAGTCAGATCGAACAACAAGGCAGGCGCACCCGGGGCGCTGTGGAAGTCCATTACCTTTCACCAGAACTCAGATCCGATGAGGAGTCGGATGGTGGATGGGATTTGGCAAGGGAGCGCTCAGATGAAGAAGCCAAGTCGGACCAAGATGAAAACGATGACTCGGATTTTTCGGACGAATGGGTTCCAACAACTGAAAATGAGCCTGATAGCAGCCACGTCAATGCTCCGGCTTCAGAAGAGGAGGTCGACATCCCTCGGAACCCTCAAAAACGACGAGCTGCGAATAACAACTCGACTGATTTATCCGAATTGTCCGTTGGCCGCTTGAGAGCTCTTGTCAAGGGGTATGGCTTTCCATCCTCAGGACTCGACCGTGAACAGCTGGAGATTATCTGCGAAGAATTTTCCAATCAACAAAAAGTTTCCGGCACCCAATCAGGTCGCAACTATCGAAATCCCGCTCCTCTCATCCCAACAAGCAGTTCTGAGAATGAGGTCGAATTCAAAGCGGGGAATAGGCTCGAGTCCGATGAACATGATGACATATCTTGCGCCGCTATGCACAAACGTACAGCCTCCGAGATAAAAGCCATGAGGAAGATCCAGGAGCTTTCACTGGCTCGATTTGACAAAGCATTACAGGCGGTCGACATCTTACGTGAAGAAGTCCGACGTAAAGAAGCCGCAGGACCCAAGAAATCTCAAAAATCGGCAGGCCCCTCTGTTCAACGATCAGATTTGCGCAAGCTTATCCATCATCATTGCGCCGTACTCCTGGGATGGACCAAGAACAACAAGCCCTTTCCACAACCAGCTACCAAAGGTGAAAAAATGGACTGGGGTCATCCCATCCCACCATCGTCAACACCAAATGCGACCATCTACGTTCACGAAGCGGCCACACCTCCACAAGTCAGTATCATCAAGCACCAAATGCACAAAGCTGGCGTTCGACGATTTGCACCCAACTTTTTGCAGCCGCCAAATACCGAAGATAACAAGTTTCTCTGGGACCTAGCGGTGGAAACTTTCTGTGAGTTAATCGAGTGCGGTGAATATACTGGTATCGATGTGAGCCTCCAAGACCACAAAATCATTGGCAGTGAAATCCGTAAATATGTTCGAGAAACACTTGCTCGGAAGTAAGATCACCCCCAGTGTGGAACTACTCTAAGGCCAGAATAGAGCTTGGAAGGGATATGTATAACTACACTAGTACTAATGTAAGTTAAGACAAAGGTGCTGATATAAGAGCTGCCTTCCTGACTAATGCTGATGGGGAAGAGTGTAACACTAAGAATAAAATAAAAGGTGTGGCTTTTCTATTTTAATCTTAGACTGACTAGTACTTATAAGCTGACTACTATTACCTCTGAGGTATGGGGAGTTGAGGAGAAGTTGTGAGGGAAAATGGTTGTGTAAAAGAGTTTTAAATGGCAAGGATATCTAAAATGTCTAGGTAAGAAGTGTCTTTGATGAAATTGAATCTAATATTTGGGGTAAAAGGTCATACAGGTTGTATGGGGTAGAAATTGCATGCTGGTAATACTACAACAGAGTGGAGTATATATGT
The DNA here is from genome assembly GCA_007896445.1 of Puccinia hordei. NCBI lineage: Eukaryota > Fungi > Basidiomycota > Pucciniomycetes > Pucciniales > Pucciniaceae > Puccinia > Puccinia hordei. The sequence goes on from RDRW01000502.1 coordinate 187,759, forward strand.
GTAAAGGGCCCTTCAAGAGGGGAACAAATGATGAGCACAGTATTACAAGATATGATGATGAGCAATGTCCATAATAGTAATAGTGATGAGCAAAAGACTACAAGTGTAATAGTGAAGTGAATGTATGTAGCAATGATGAGCATTTGATGTAGATTATGTAAGATGTTTTATTTACTGAAATAATAATGACTTGGATGATGTAAGCCAAAAGAAAAAAAAAGAAAAGAATGTACCTATGAAAACTATGAAGGCTAATATCTTCTGATCCAAAAGGAAATCAAGGGTGGTTTGAGTGAGTGACTAGGGGTAAAATAAGGTGTAGAATCTGAATCTGAAATAATAATGATGAATATATGGATGGTTTATATGATGTAGAAGATATGATGTGAGAAGGAACAGGATTACCACATCCTCCCCCAAGTAAATGTCTGTCCCCAGACATCAGGGAAAGAAAGAAAGAAGGAAGAAGTCCAAGTCCAAAAGAATCCAAGTCCTGGAGAATCCAAGTCCAAAAAGTCCAAGTCCAGAAGGGGAAATCCAGATCCAAAAGAGTCCAAGGTCCAGAATCCAGAAAGAAATCCAAGGTACAGAAAGAAATCCAAAGTCCAGAAGAAATCCAATGTCCAGAAGGGAGGTCCAAGGCCTAAGTCCAGAAAGTTGATGAATTCTAACTAATATTTATGATTTTAAAAGATTTTAACACTATGAAATATCTAGAAAGACTACTATTATTTTTATTGATATTTGACTATTTCTAATAATTAAAACTGATGGATTTGTATAACATATCACCAGTAACACAACAGGTTACTGCAAATGATGGAGGTTAACTGAGAAGACCTTTGCTATACCCAAGATAGTATAGACATATGACAGGTGAATTGAACAGAAGACTACTATGAAAGAGTAGTTGAACTAGAAGTCTAGAGAGTATGCAACAACTCTACTAGGAAGATGGGATGGTGGGTTCAGTTTTAAGCTAGAAGGAAGTGAAGATATCTCTAAGAATGCCAGTGGAATTTGATGATGGTCCAGGATGTATGAAATGGTTTTAAGTCATAAGATAAGAGGAAGAAAATATCCAAGTGCTGTCCAGAAGTCCAGGAATCCAGTATGGCCATGTGATTTAATTTGAAGGAAATTGGTGACTGATCCAAAGAAGATTGACTGATCCAGGTTCCGGGAAAGAATGGTTGGATGAAGATGAACAGGTTTTATGGAAGATGGATGGGGAATTCCAGAAACAAGGGAACAGTTGGTTTGGGTAATGAAAGAATTGTTGATGACTGATCCATGGAAGAAAGATGGCTCCAGGTCCAGGGAAAAGAAAGCTTGGTTTTGGAAGGATTCAAAAGAAACTACTAGTTGAATTTATCCAAAAGAAGAGTGACTGATCCAAAGAAGAATGAATTGATCCAAAGAAGAAATGAATTGATCCAATGAAGAAAGAATTGATCCAAGGAAGAGTGGCTGATCCAAAGAAGAATGAATTGATCCAAAGAAGAATGAACTGGTCCAATGTAGAATGAATTGATCCAAAGAAGAATGAATTGATCCAAAGAAGAAATGAATTTATCCAAAGAAGAATGAATTTGAACCAAAGGAGAAATTGATGGATTTAAAGGGTGAAGAATGACTGATCCAGAGAAAGGTGAGGGGTACTGGTCCAGAGAAAATGATTGTATGCTTTAAGGGTGAAATACCAAGTTGTGGAGAGGTGGATAGATGAAGAAGGATGAAGAAAAGAATGGGAAAAGGAGAAGAAAAAAAAATTAAAATTCCTGGGTATGACAGATGAGGTGTTCCTCCCCCAACTTATTGTCTGTCCCCAGACAATGGAGAAGAACCCATGAATTTTGGAAGGGAGTGGTGTGGAAGAAATGAGTTGATAGATTGGGATTTGAAAGAAAATAGATGGAGGAAGGTGGTTAATGATGGATGATGAGTGAATGGTTGAAGATGGATGGTGAGGATGGATGAGGATGATGATGAATTTACTAGTTATGATGGAGAGATGGATGAATTGGTGAGGATGAATGATGATAATGGGAAATTTCTAGTATGGAGGAAAGATGGATGAGAAATGAGGATGATAGAGGGATGAGGATGGAAGAATGATGATGGATGGTGATGGAAAGATGGTGATGGGTGGATGAAGAATAGAGAAAATGATGGATGGAGAAATTTCATGGGAAAAAAAACAAATGAGGGTGATGATTTATTTGTGATGGACCCCTTGGTCCAGATGAATGGATGATGATGATGAATGAGGATGAATGGTGATGGAAGGATGGTGATGAAGGAATTTCTAGTATATGGATGAAAGGTGGATGAATATGATGATGAAGGAATATCTAGTATATGGATTAAATATGGATGATGGTGATGATGAAAGAAAATCTAGTATATGCAGGAAAGATGGATGAAGATGATGATGAAAGAAAATCTAGTATATACAAGGAAGATGGATGATGGTGATAATGAAAGAATATAGATGGATGAAGGGGAAATTAAATTGATATAATATATTGGAGGGAGGAAAAAAGTGGATTGATGGTTGATGATGAAGGAGTAAAATTAAATTGATATCCCCAAGAAAAAAAATCAGGAACCTCCCCAAGTGGATGAAAGGAAAATTATTTATTTTTGTTTTGTTCTTCCTTCATGATTAATTTTTTTTTTTTTTTTTTTTTTTTTTTTTTTTTTTTTTTTGTTATTGACCTCTCAGCGGAGTGAGGAGAGTCGCCGGAGGGAAGTGGTGAATCCCCGCGGAGAGTAGACGCGGAGTCCCGGGTGCTACAATGTCCGCGGAGTCGCCGGCGTTTCCAAGGCGCAGGAACGGTCCCCCGGGTCGAAGGATGACCTCGGAGATGAAAGCAAACCGTTCTTCTTCGATGGAAAGAAGAACGGTTATGGGGAGAACATAAAAAAAGATCAAAGGCAAAAATGAAAGATAAAGAAAAAAAAAGAAAGAAAAGAAAGAAAACCCGGGTCGTGCACCGGCATCGCCAAGCAGTTGTAGGTGTTGTGGGCCAAGGGAAAATGTCTTGAGAACGTATATCCGGGTCGTTCACCGGCGTCGAAAAACGTAGATGTTTTTTTTATAAAGGGCTTCGACGACCCTCGTTCCATTTTTTTTTTTTTTTTTTTTTATTTCTTGATAATAATAAAAAGAACTTTCCATCTTTCCTTTTGTTGGTTATCGAGCATTTCTTCTCCAACCCGTTCGAAGTTGGTTGCGTTCATCCTTCTTCCGCTTATTTAGCCTCTATCAATCGAATCGGCCGACTCATATCGTTTCTTTTTACCAATTGTTCGTTCCCCATTTCTATTCACAACCTTGTGTCTGAAACTAATTCGTTGACTGTTTATTACCTTTAATTCCCCAACCAGGCCGTTCTTTGAAACGCGGACGCGTAGTTGGGCCGACTTGATACTGTAGCCGCCTCGCCACATCGGAACGAGCCAATCGCCGAAAATGAGCCAATTGCCGCAAATGAGCCGTAGAATTCACAAAATAATGGGAATGAGAGGAAAAAAAAAAAAAAAAAGAAGAAGGGGGGATTGCCTATTGATAAAGAGAATATAAATGGTTTTATTTAGTGAGTTTTTTTTTTTTTTTTTTTTTTTTTTTTTTATTTATTTATTTATTTATTTAGTTGACTGATACTGATTTTTTTATTTTATTTTATATTTTTTTTTTTTATTTATGGGATTATTAAGGGTAAGCCAGAGAGTTTGTTTTTATATCAATTGGCCTTGAATGATATTTTTTAACATGACTTGCTGCATATCTTCTGTTTAATGCAGTGCCATCCAGTTCCTCCAGTGAATAAGAGCCTCCAGGATTTTGAGTGGTAATTCTGTAAGGTCCATTCCATTTGTTTTCAAAGAGCCTTCCATATTGAGAGTCCAAAGATTTGTTGTATACTAATACCAAGTCCCCTGTTTGTAGTGGTTGTCTAGGTGTCTTCTTCCTGTTCCAATATTCCACAGATGTTTTCCTTGTATCCAGCAACTTTTGATGGGCCTTCTGAAGAATGTCATCCCTGTTTTCCAATTGGAGAGTCCTGGCCAGAAGGAGGTCTTGAGTGCTGTTCACTTTTGTCCAATCTATGCCAAAGAAGGTTTCCAGTTCCAGATCAATTGGTAAGATGGGGGGCTGTCCAAAAACCAGTTCATAAGGGGAGTATCCAGTTGATCTTTTGGTGGAAATCCTGTCTGCAAATAAAACCAAAGGTAAATAATTCCTCCATTTCTTGCCTTCTTGTCCACAGAGTTTAACCAAAGTGTCCTTGATGGCCTGATGTCCTCTTTCCACCATTCCATTAGCTTCAGGGTAGTAAGGTGTGGTAACTTTGATTTTTATTCCTGCTTCCAATAGTGATTTCTGGAACTGTTGACCAAATTCTGAACCTCCATCCACTGTAACTGACCAAGGTGCTCCATATCTGTAGATCCAGTTGTCCAAGAACCATTGGGAAATCTTCTTTGCTTAAATCTTTTCCAGACCAACTGCTTCAACCCATCCAGAAAGATCATCTCTAGCAATTACCAAGTATTTCCATTTACCAGCCTTGATATGAACTGTATCCAAGCTGACTCTTCCAAAGATTGTTGCTGCTCCAGTAGGCTTCTTGGGTTCCATTGGTAATACTGAATTCCTTTTCTGGCAAGCTTCACAAGACTGGACCCACTTGGTTACACCTTTCTTGAGTCCTGGCCACCAAAACCTGAGTTTAGTCCTTCTGTAAGTTTCTGAAATACCTCTGTGGCCTAGTGTTTCATGAAGAGATTGGAGGATATTGTTTTGGGCTGAGGGAGTGGTGAAAACTATCTGGGAAAAGGGTTTGTTAATTCTGTGTAAGACATTATTGGAGAGGAAGAAATTGGCTGATTTATGCAGAATTTGTTTGAAATCCAGGGGACTGCATCCAAGAGGTTTGTTCATTGTTGAAAGATACTCCTGTAAGTGTTTCCAAATTCCTTGTTGCAGAGGCTTTTCCCCCTCCCCCAAATAAGCTGATGTCCCCAGAAGCAATCCAGGAAAAGAAAGAAGTCCAGAGGAAGAATGTTTGAGGCCAAATCCAGGGTGAGGTTTAATCCAAGGTTCATCTTCATCAAAACTAGGGCAATCTTCTTCACCAGGGTCAGGAGGTCTTCTGGATAGTGCATCTGGAAGGGTGAAGGTTTTGCCAGGGGTATGTTCCAAATCAAAAGAGAAGAGCTGAATGAAAGCAATCCATCTGTTCATAGGGGCATTTGGAAGTGAAGGGTTGTTGATCATTCCAATAAGGCACTTGGCATCCACTCTGAGCAAGAAATGTTGGCCCCATAGCCTATGCTGAAGTTTCTTGAGGATCTTGGTGACACCACAGAGTTCCAACTTGGATTGTGAGTATTCAGATTCTCTTTTGGAAAACACTACTGACTCATAAATCACAGGCCTGTCCAATCCAGAGGAATCCACTTGGGTGAGGACTGCTCCTGCTGCAATGAAGCTAGAGTCCACAGAGAGTTTGATCTGTCCAGCTCCAGGTCCATAATCCAGCTTCTTGAGGGTGATATCTGATCCAATGATTCTCTTGAGTTCCTCAAAGGCTTCCTGGCAATCTTCAGTCCAATCCCAGGTGGAATCCTTCCTAGTAGGGTGTCTGAGGGGAGCAGTGATAGTTGAGTAATTTTTAATGAACATCCTGATGTAGACACAGATACCTAGGAAACTCCTGACAGCAGATGGAGTGGTGGGAGTTGGCCAAGTTTCTATTTTGTTGAGCTTCTTTGCTGATATCTTCCTTCCTTCTTTGCAGACAACATGGCCCACTAGATCCAAGGCAGGGACACAGCAAGCAAACTTTTTACCAGAAATAGTGAGTCCAGCTTCTTCTATCCTAAAGAGAATCCTTTCCAAAGTGATGGCATATTCATAAATAAATTTTCTGATCTGGGGGTTGGCTTCCAGGGTTTCTCCACCATAGTCTGAGATTGGTCCTTTAATTCCTCCATCATCAATGAAGATTCCAAGGTGCTGAGGGAGTTCATCCTGAAGTATCCACATCATTTGGGCCTGGTATACTGCAACTGAATTGGTGGCTCCTTGGGGTAATCTGGTGAGCTGGAATCTTCCTAGAGGGGTTTCAAAAGTGGTTAAGGGCCTGGATTCTACTGATAATTCTCTTTCATCATACCCTCCCATAATATCACCTAGTCCATAGCATGCCCTTCCAGTGAAAGATTCAATGAGATCCTCTGGTGATGGTGGTAGGCCTGCATCCTTAATGGTTACTTTATTGAGTTTTTGGAGATCATGAACTATTCTTAACTTCCCATCTTGCTTTTTGACACAGAAAATAGGGCTGGAATAACTGGAGAAAGACTGTTCATAGAGGCCAGTGCTGAGTCTTTCTCTTACTAATTCTATGACTTGATTTCTGATGGGAGCTGGAATTGGAATTGGTTTCTGTTGCCAAGGTTCATGGGGAATAACTGGAATGATGTAGGGTTGTCCATAGGTATGTTTGAGGAGTCCCCTTTCTGTTTCTGTGAATGCCAAAGCTGCTTGCCTGAGAGTGATGACCCAAACTAATAGGAGATGTTCTTGTTCTGACAGCCATCCAGGAGGTCCAAAATTGATAAGGTCCAGCCTCTCTTGAGTGATTTTAGAAGTGGGAATGAATGGTGGAGGAAAAGGATTTAAAGGAGTGGAATATGGGTCCCTAGAAAGTGGAGGCCTTGAAAGAGGTGGGTTGAGAGCCAATGGCATAGGTTGGTTTACTGGTTTTACTTTTTTTAGAGTGGATTTATATTTTGCTGAATGAGTGACTAAAGTTGGTTCTTTTGGGTTATTTTCCAGGATTCCATCTGTAAAGGAGTGTAGTTGGAAGCCTGGCCTTAGACTAAAAAATCCAAAGATGCTGAGTTTGCTGGGAGAGAAGTTTCCCATTTCTGGTGACTGGGAAGGATGATTGGGACCAGGTAAGTTTGTCCAGAAGTGTTTTTGATTTCCAGTGATTCCCCTCTGTCTCCATGGTAGTTGATGGTTGCTGACACATCCATCAAGAAGGGTTTTCCAATGATGAGCTGAACAGATCCTCTAGCTACCCAGAAATGGACAGTCCTGGATACTTTCCCAATGGTGACTGTAACATCTTCAGCAATTCCAGGCATTTCTGTAAGGTGGCCTCCAATTACCTTGAGTTTCATTGGTTTGGCTGTGATCTGAAGTCCAAGTTTGTGGGCCAGGGATTCAGGTATAATGTTGATCATTGATCCAGTATCCAGAAGGGCTTGATGCTGTTGTCCATTGATGCTGAGGCTTATATATCCAAGGGGGCAAGAATAGTGAGTGGCAGGTTCCTGGGGTTCTTCTTTTTCCTGGTCCAAGTCTCCAAAGCTTGCTGATTTAATTTCTTCCACTGGGACTCTCCTGTTAGTGATCTTTCTTTTTACTGCTTCTGATAGTGATGGGGAAAGAGCAAAAGTTTCTCCAATAGTGAGTTGGATGGTTTGTTGGCCTAGGATTCTGTTGGCAACCTCATCATCTACTCCAGGGTAATCTTTGGCTAGGGTCTTTTCCAGGTAAGTCTTTCTGGCAGGTTTCTCTTTGGAAGGGTTACTGGGATCTGGCTGTTCTGATGGTTGTTGAAATCTGACTTTTGAAGCAGGGGCAGGGGATGTTGAAGAAAAGGGAGTCCTGGTCATGTTGAGCAAATCCTGGGAGTCCATATCCATGAGAGTGGTCTTCTCCTTCCTGGTCCTCTTCTCTGGCATAGCTGGTTCCTCTGAAGATCTGGTCCTTTTTCCCATGTCTGAATCATACACAGTAAGTTGAGGGTTGTCATATTCCTCCAGTTGTCCAAAAGAAGTTGAAAGTTTGACTGATTCCTTGGCAAATTGCTCCACCACACTTAAGATTGGCCTCCTGGTGTCCCATGGAATTAAGGTTTGATTTGGAAGTTTGTAGTCCTTTCCATCCTTGATTACCTGTCCTGAGCTGATGTCCTGGGATAATCTGATACATCTGTTGGTCCCATGGGTATCCTGGAAGCAGTAGAAACATTTGAGGGGCCTGTATGCTAGGGTGGTGTTGTCCATGTGGGGAGGAAGAGATTTGCCAGTTGTGAATGCTGCAAGTTGTTTGGTGAGGGTATCCATGGTCTGTTCCAATGGGGCTGATCCAGTAGGTCTGAAAGGTCTAGTAGGGATGAAAGGCTTGGTGGTGGTGACAGGTGAGTCCTTTGTCTTGGGGTTTCTGTCCTGTAAAGTCTCCTCCTGTTGATGACAGCTGCTGATTTGACCTTCTTGTGTATGTAGGTGAGAAGAATTTCAGTGTTTGGTAAAATATCACCTCCATCCTTGGTTGAAAGCATCTGGTTGTCCCTAAGAAGTTCATCTGTCACAGCAAGTTCCAGTTCCTGGCTGAGGGCTTCTAGCAACAAATCTCTGAATTCTTCCAGGTCAGTACTGTAATTCATCCTTACTAGATAGTGGGAAATGGTTTCAAATTTGGTTCTGAATGTCTTGAAGTCCTCCAGGGTGTTGATTCCTCCATCATGGGCAGTAGTGCTGACTAGATTCCTTAGGTCCCGTCTGGTGTATCTGACCAAAGGCTGAGAGGATCCAAACCTGTTAAGCAACTGTTTCTTTAACTTTTCCCAATCCAGTTCTTCATGTCCTGACATCTCCTCTACTTCATCTTTTAGATCCATACCCTTAATAAATGAAGTAATTTGATCAGCCAGTTCTTTTGAGTTAGCACCATCATGCCTTCCTGCAGCCTCAAATCTCCTGATGAACTTTTCCACTGGCATATTACCACCATCAAAGAAGAGCTCTTTGTCCATTGGTTTGATCTTGATTCCCCTGGAGGTTGGGTCCTGGTACACTGGCATGGAAGCTTCCCTTTCAAAAAAATGTGAGTTGAATCTTGCTGAATCCTGGGGTGGTGGCCTGTGTAGGTTTCTCATGGGTAACTGGGTTCTGGGGGACTGAAGTGGGATGCCTAAGTCTTCTGAATCTTCTGATGGTTGGGGATTGTTTCTGTAGGGACCAAGGTTGTGACCAGAAGCAGGAGCCATGCCTTGAGGAAGGGGATTGACTGGGTTGGTAGGTTGACTAGGAGCTGGGTAGAGACTGGGAGCAGAGAAGTTGATGTAATTTCCAGAATGAGACATCTTTAAAGGGGAAGTGAATTAAAAAGGTATGTAGGTGGGATTTAAATGAGGGTGCTGAAAGATAAGAAGGGGGACTGATGATTGATTGTGATTTGAAAACCTTTGTAGGGATGAAGAGAGGAGTAAGAGAAGTGAAGTGGAAGGGGAAGAAGGGTTTTAAGGAAGAGGGTGAGTGAAGAGAAGAGGTGTAAGAAGTAGTGTGTAGCTAAAGGTAAAGTTGTTACTAGGGCTGAAGATTTCTGAGGGATGGAAAAGGCCACTGTTGGGACACCACTTGTGGAACTACTCTAAGGCCAGAATAGAGCTTGGAAGGGATATGTATAACTACACTAGTACTAATGTAAGTTAAGACAAAGGTGCTGATATAAGAGCTGCCTTCCTGACTAATGCTGATGGGGAAGAGTGTAACACTAAGAATAAAATAAAAGGTGTGGCTTTTCTATTTTAATCTTAGACTGACTAGTACTTATAAGCTGACTACTATTACCTCTGAGGTATGGGGAGTTGAGGAGAAGTTGTGAGGGAAAATGGTTGTGTAAAAGAGTTTTAAATGGCAAGGATATCTAAAATGTCTAGGTAAGAATGTCTTTGATGAAATTGAATCTAATATTTGGGGTAAAAGGTCATACAGGTTGTATGGGGTAGAAATTGCATGCTGGTAATACTACAACAGAGTGGAGTATATATGTGTAAAGGGCCCTTCAAGAGGGGAACAAATGATGAGCACAGTATTACAAGATATGATGATGAGCAATGTCCATAATAGTAATAGTGATGAGCAAAAGACTACAAGTGTAATAGTGAAGTGAATGTATGTAGCAATGATGAGCATTTGATGTAGATTATGTAAGATGTTTTATTTACTGAAATAATAATGACTTGGATGATGTAAGCCAAAAGAAAAAAAAAAGAAAAGAATGTACCTATGAAAACTATGAAGGCTAATATCTTCTGATCCAAAAGGAAATCAAGGGTGGTTTGAGTGAGTGACTAGGGGTAAAATAAGGTGTAGAATCTGAATCTGAAATAATAGTGATGAATATATGGATGGTTTATATGATGTAGAAGATATGATGTGAGAAGGAACAGGATTACCACACCAGCTATACCGTGATACATTTGAATGTGACTGCTAACTACCGGCGTTATTATTAGATACAAAAAGATGCACCTTTGGCCCCAAGGTAAGCAAACCAATCACACCAACACTAGTAAGCGTAAAGGTCGTCGAACACATGTAAGTACCGTGGCTATCCCTTCACTTAAACACTTACTGACGTCAAGTTCTTTCTTTCTTTTGAACTTCTGCAGCTGGTTGAAGTGCGTTTGAAAGTGGCCAGCTGCATTCCGGCGCTAGATTGCTTACGCGATGTCATTCAAGCAGCTACCAGTGAAGATGAGACTGACTTTGAAGAAACACCTTCAAGGAACTGCAAGCGAGGCCGTAAACACTGCAAGATTCTGGATGTCCCCTGGCGTAGCTCGAAATTAACCCGGATTTTCATTCAGCTCGATGAACTCGCTGCCCACCAAAAGAAAAATCGTAATTATAAGCCCAGCGGCCCCCCACCTCGTGTCCGCCGCCGAGTGGAGCATGCCCCACCTGGCACGGTGCAGTCCAGGAGCGGTCTACCTGAAGACTGCTATAGCTCGAGGTGGCGGAAGAAAATGAGCGTTCGGGACAACCAATATCTACGACCTGGTCCTTCATGTGATGTGAAGAAAATTGCCAAGAAGATGCCTCGTGCCCCAATCAGCTCACAATCTTCTTGAGGTTTTTGTATTTTCTTTGTTTCCCCTTCTTGGACTTTTTCATTTATTTTCACTTGTATATACACATACTTAATCGTACTATCTCAGCGCTGCGAATTCCATCTGTGAATCTAATATTATACATGTATGTGCAATAAGCCCAATTTCCCCATGTGCTCAATAATATAGGGTTTCTTGCACTACATGCAAACCTCCCGCTCATGTGCATGTAGAGTCCGGACTACATTGGCCCGGCATCTTGATTTAATTAAAAATACCGCATTTCCATCTGGCAGCGCGCCTGGAAAGGTCAGAACATTTACCATTGAACATTGGGATGTAAGTGACTTTCCACATCTGTCTTTAAAAAAAAAATTGACAAAATCTGGAATGGGCTACAAGATCACTAGAATAGAAGGGAGCTCGAGACAATCCATATCAGAGGAATAAAAGGGCACTTGCAGACAGTACAAGAAAAACATTTAAAAATGATCCACAGGATTGCGCAAGTAGACGATGGTCCAGAAGTAATCGCTGTCCCTAGGTTCAAAGAAGCCAATGCAAGCTTATCCAACATCACCATTTTCCGAAGGACAAACAAGTAATTATTGTCAGCTTTCACTCTTGATGACTACTAATAAATGCCATCGCCGCTCACCCCCGGTGTTATCACCCCATCCGCATAACTCTTTTTGTTGAAAAGCTATGGAGTCGGGATAACAAATGTCATATTGGAGCTTCCCGTTATGCGATTCTCGGTGGATCATTCGCGCAAAGGAGTTGGTGGCAAACGGACCGTCGGGCGTGGGTATGTATTTCATGCCGACCGGGGCGCTGAACCCGTAGGTGTTGCACAGCGTATCAATTACTTGAGGGACCTGGTGTATGCTCAACGATCCTTGGAATATTCCGGTGGTAAACAAACGATCAAAAAATCTACTTAATCCTAGGTCAGTGAAACGGTCGTCTGCCTCACAGAGCCCATTTGCTTGGAGCATCACAGGGTTTCCTGTTGTGCAAGAGGCAAAGCAAAGAGAATCAGATTCGTATATTTAAAAATTAAAAAACAATCGATGGGACATACGGATTTGAAGCCGGTAGGTACGAGGCCTACATGGACTTTCATCGGACTGGGCACCTGTCTCGGAGATGTTGCTTTGATCGGATGCAGCTGGCGAGATTTTGCCATCCTCGACTGAAGGCTTGTCAGGCCTGCTATCCACAGCCCTCGCAGCCGTGATACACAAGCGCCCAGCCGCCTCCAAGAGGTCAGTACCGTCCATCACAGAGGCTATTGCGCAAGTAATGTTAGAAAATCATTTTAAAGTTGATGAGTAAGAATATTCAAGACGTACCTTGATCAGACAGGGTGGCTAGCTTGGACGCTTCTTCTTCCTTTGAAGCTCGAGGCTTGTTAGAGGGTATGTCGCTTCGATTGGATTGGTCAGCTGGATCAGAGATTTCGCCATCCTCGGCAGCTAGAGGCTTGTCAGGCCTGCTATCAGCAGGCAAGTCAGCCATGTTCACAGCAGCTGCACGATCTACATATGCAACACAAATCCCAGGGAAAAATCGGAACTCGCGTTAGCTTCTCTTTAAAGTATAATATACATATATACATAATAAATAATGGTTCAACTACAATATACCTTGTTCATGAGAGTCTGGGTAAATTTCGGAGAGAAAAACAGGGTTATGATTATGGATGATAAGGAAAATGATATCCGGGATGGGGAAAATGGTATCTGGAGGGATGTCAAATAGGATGGACTCAAAGATGAATGGAGACCAGACCTTTATAAATGTACAGCCTGGTAGCCCGACCAGAAGAGCTCACCTGGGTCTTGCAGAGCAGCATGGTGTGAAAGGATCAAGGAGCCAAAGGGCTCTTGATCGTAACCTTGGAGGTTTCATTTGCCTAGTGGTGGTGGCTATGTTTCCTCTGTTCCTTCTTTACCTTTCGCTCTGGGTCAATGTAGCTGTTTTGCCAAGCTGTCCGCGGAATGGTTCAATGTTAGGGATGGTGGTTAACCAACCATAACCGGAACTTAGCCAATCAAACCCGTTTGTTGGGAATCCGAGACATGTCAAAAATTTATCAGATTACACAATCTCTCCGATCACTTCCCCGAGGTACATAAATCTTAAGAAAAAAGTATTTACACGATGCATGTCAAAAAAATCAGCAAATGCATGTGATTTTAATTCAACATGTATTTATTTAAGTATGTATTACATAATGTATGCTCATGAGTATGAAGCTGATGATATACATACATAAATCAATGTCTTAAACACTTATTGGCCATGCGTTGGTAGCGTTCAGACCCCAACTTTTTTCCACGATCGCCTTTCGAATCATTTCCCCCTTTCTGTACTCGACACAGACCGTTTGGCCGTTATGATGGTAGTAAGGAAGAATAATGGAACGCTTTTCAGGTAAGTCCCAGTGATCATCATGATAGGATACCAGTCTTATTTGGAAACTCAGTCTACTCACGTCAACTCAATACGTTTTTTTGTGCCGACTGCAGCCCGCCATTGTCCACACCCTTGCCGCTCCTACTTACTCATCCTGTGCAGGCCAATTTTTTTTCCCTCGGGAAAAGTCTCTTGTGAAAGGTATATACGCTGTATCATGTTGTTAAAGTATCATGACTCGTTGACTGATTGCTACATTTTCTCATTTGTTCATTGCATCTCTAGTTAGGCGTTTTTCAATTACTATCGTATCTCAACCTTGTTCCATTATAAACTTTGATGGCCCCTGTTACACGTTCTTCGACGCGTCGTTCCCTGGTCACCCCCCCACCAACAGACAATCCTCTCACCGTTAAAAACCCCTTGAAAGAAAAAAGAGACCCGTCAACCAACGTTTTTCCACCCAGACCATCTCGTAGAGGAGCCAAGCTTGCCGTCCAGACCTGCAAGGCACATCATCCTCCAGCGCCTGCAACTGTAGTTATAAACACCAAACACACATCACCCGAACCCTCCCATCGTCATCAGACGTGACCACTCTTCTACAATCAACAGCCACCGCCGTTCATCCACTCGTCCTTCGTCTGGCGCCTTCGCTGGACATTCCATCTCAAAGCTTCTTGATCCTCACCGACCACTTCCACGTACCCCTCCGTACACGCTCTCCAACCCACAACAAGATCACTGTCCCAATATTTCAATCAGGACTGCACCTCCAATCGAGTCAGACCAATCACCCTCGGAGTCAACCAGCCCGTGTGCTTCTCATATCATACCTGACTCCTCTGACATCATCCCTGAGGATCAACAATTGAATCCTGACGACCACATCTCTAACGCCCCAAAATCAGAGTATTCTACTTCTGAGCAAGGATCCCAGCAAATCGAAGCTCACCGTGAACTCGAAGCAATTGTCGCAGGCATACCTGACGACTTACTTTTCTTTCTATCACCAAACGTACCCCCGCGCAAGGCAACCATCAAGAAGCTGCTCCGTATAATTCAATTAGTGTTTCCTTCTGTCGAGTTCCGAGGATCCCCTGACAAAAACACTTTATTCCATTTTTTTCAAGAGAACGTTGCGCCTTTGTTTGCAACTTACTGTGAGACCACTGGGTATTCTTTTGCAGAGAAATATCACAACGAAATCAGTGTCGATCATATCGACGTTCACAACTTTGATCCCAGAAAACGCACTTCGACCAAGGCAATAATTGGAGCCTTAATTCACAAGGTTAAACCTGATATCAAAACCACCAACCTTAACAAGGAGACTTTGATCTCGATCTTTTATCAAACGTACAATCTCCCGGTTTTTCAAGCAGAACGTGAATTTAGTGTTGTTCCACCTCCAATCGGGGCCCCCCTGCACCGGGAGCAACTGAAGAACGATCTCCGATTCGCTCTACAGTGCTACTGCCCCACCCTTTTTATTCGCGTCGAGTGCGACCACCCGCAGCTGGCGGCTCTCTATCAGCTTTTTGTACTCGAGGACGAAACTAACGCGCATTTGGTTCAAGAAAATTTCCATTATTATTGGTTTAACCCTGAGATCCCAGCGGAATACCTGGTAAGCCCTTTTTTGTTGAAGGTATCTGGCATGTGTAGCAGCGCTCTGACCTGCCAACATTTTTATGTGAGCAGGAAAAGTATTAATCAAGTAACGCCTCGCTCAAAACATCTCCGCTCCTGGCCCCTGGTTCATCGGCAGATTTCCTTCCCTCCTCACAGAATTGCTTTGCTTATTATCAATTTCGCTATCTTAGAACATATATAGATATAAAATATAAAATCCGAAAAAATCGACTGTTTTCCTTGTCAATTTCTTTCTCGTTTCATGTTCCCGATCAAGTCAGCCTGAATCAAATACTCATTTGTAGTTTAACCATTGTGAGCCCATCATTTCCTCTTTCATCTTCACCCCCTTCAAAATTATGTGTCTTTTAACCCATGAACGTGTCTGACCTGATGATCTACTCAATTGTTTTCAGCCTTGCTAGTCCCCCGCTCCAATGCCCCCACATCGCCAAACTCGCCGTCTTTGCGTATGCTCTAAATGCGCCAAACAAATTCACTTGATCAATGGTCACCATCGCTCTGGCCAACTGTTGACTTACGACGCTGTCCGTCGACATGAAGTGGCAGACCGTTTTGCTCGTCGAGCTCAAAACGCTCTTCGACCCTCGTCAGCCATTTGGGCCCCACCGACTGCACCGCTCTCATCACAGTCTCGAGTCCACTCAAATCACCCCCAATTCATATCCTCCAGCAGTACACTCATCTTGGATCGCCACCCCGCCGTAATGCATATTATGTTATCGGCTGCAGTGTTATTTCTACTTGAACAAGTTCCCGCCAGAGCTGTTGAGTGCCAACTAAAAGCAAACTTTGAATTGATCACCCCCTTCTTGCTACAACCCAATGCCGACCCACCAATAGACGCCGCAACCATCAGAAAACTTCCTCGCAAGATCAATACTGTGATGTCGACTTTAGGTTTGAACTCTAACATCACCCGCCTTATCGCATGCCCTGCATGCTTTGCAACTTACCGCCTGGACAGTGCACCATCTCAGTGCACCTCAAATCTTACAGACGAGCTTCCCCGCCACCCCGCATCATGCGGCACCCCTCTCTTCATCACGCAAGTCCCCAAGCCGCTCCCCTGTCGCTACTACAGTTTCCAATCCTTTCCTAGCTGGCTAGAAGGATTCCTCTCCAGACCCGGCATCGAGGATCTGATGGATCAGTCGTTAATCTCTTCCGGGAAAGATTACAACCCCAATTCCGTCCGCGATATTCATGAATCATCTCAGTGGAAAAAATTCAGAGGAATCGATGGTCAACCCTTCACAGCTCAGTCCGGAAACTTGTCGTTCGGAATGTTCATTGATGGTATTAACCCCTACGGCAATAAACAGTCTGGAAAGCATGCAAGCATCACGTTTATTGTTTTAGTTTGTCTCACCTTACCAATCACACATCGTTTCCTCCCTCAAAACATATATCTTGTGGCTATTGCCCCTGGACCCAAAGAACCTTCTCTTACTCAAACCAACTGGCTCCTCGACCCCCTTGTGCAGGATCTGAAGACGCTTTGGAAAACAGGTCTTTTACTTGCTTCAACTTATCGCCACCGCCAAGGTCGCCGCATCAGGTGTGCGCTCATGCCCTTCTTTGCCGATCTTCCAGCCTGTCGTCGTACTTTGGGACTTGCTGGACACGCTTCACATGACCACATGTTTTCCAAATGCCGTATCACCAAAAATCGCATCCAATCTCTCGACATCAATCTTTACCGTAAACGCAATGATGAAGAACACCGAAAATTAGCAATGCAGGCGCGCGATGCGGGAAGCTACACTGCTCGTCAACGAATCTACAGAGCCGAGGGCATCAGATACTCCAAGCTGACTGAGTTGGATTATTGGTCTCTAATTGACGACCATGTCATCGATCCAATGCACAACCTACTCCTTGGAACTCTGGCCTGGCACTGCAGGCGCTTTTGGAAGATGACTGATCCGGAAAAAGTGCAATCTGCCCCTGTCTCCCGCGAATTAATGGACTTAATTATAGACAGCCGTTTCCCGCCTGAACGCCGAGCTCAAACATCACCCAATCAAGAAGAGAATTCAGCCAACGATCAGGGTAATCATGAAGACAACGCCTTGGTTGCTAATCTCCACGATGAGGCAACCTTCCTAGATATTTCATTCAAGTCCACTGACCCAGGCGATCCTGACTACAGTGTGCCTGATGAAGAGCTTGAAATACCCATAACTGCGCCCGTTTTCGATTCTGACATGCTTGGCTATGTTAATCAACGCTTGACTCGCATGCATATCCCCACGTCTATTTCACGCGCCATTCCGATCCTTGGTTCCGCGTCTTATGGCAAACTCAAAGCTGATGAGTGGCGTAATCTTTTTACTATTCAGCTACCACTCTGCCTAGTCCCTCTATGGAACGACAAAGACGAATTTCAACAGTCGCTTCTGACTAACTTTTGCCACTTGGTTTCAATGGTCAACATCGCACTCAAGCGCACCATGAGTTGCGACCGAATAGCCAAATATCGCCTACACAACCGTGCCTACCTTGAATCTGCGGTGAAGCTATTTCCTGATTGCCCCTTAGCCCCCAACCATCACATGTCGCTTCATATTCCCGAATGCCTCGAAAGATTTGGCCCTGTGAGAGCATGGTGGAGTTTTCCTTTTGAAAGGTTTATGGGACAAGTTGTGAAAAGCTGTCATAATAATCGCATCGGTATGTCATAAATTTCACTTTTTTCTGTATCTTAACAGTTGTTGATGTCATGCACGCCAACCAATTCCACAGGCCATTTGGAAACTACTTTCCTCACCACATTCACGCGCGCCTCTAGGCTTCGGGCCCTTTTTGAACAGGGCAACCTACCTGACTCGCTATCCTCACTTATTGCCAGTGTCACAGATGCAGAGCCAGTGCCTCCAGATCAGTCTACAGTGATCACAAGCCTTTCATACCAACCTACTCTTTGTGATCACGTGTTACACCTTCTAGTCAATCAAATCAACATGCTCGGTCCAGCAAATCACATTCTGTCGGATCAATATCATAAACTTACACGAGCTCAGCGAACCTCTTTTTATCCAATTAATGGAAGACGCACGCCTCTGAAACAGTACCGCCACGGAGAAAACACATACTCAACTTTACAAAAAAACCCCAAGAACAGCCTCGTGAAGCTAGATGGCAGACACTTTCCTGACTGCCATCAATTTGGCTTCATCGAAAGTATATTCGAGCATAGCTACCGGTCCGCTAGACAGGTCCAAAAAACTGAGACCTGGTTCGTCTTGAAACCCCTTCCTCCAATACCTTTGAGCGCGCGAAATCCGTTTCGGGAACTCAAGTCGCCTGCAATGCAAGTTCACCTACGTCTCCTCCCCCTTGATGATCCAACATGTGCAATTCTCATTCAAGTTGGCTCAATCGAAGCACCTTGTGCATGGATTGAGTATGAAGCTGGTGAAGTTAATTATGAACATCTTAAAGTTCCAACAGTTGGTTTAGTCTCGTTAAATAAATATTAGCGGTCTTGTTTAAATCAATCTGATCAATGTAAATATACCATTTTTTTTCCCTTGTGTTTTTAGAGATTTTATTTCATTTTTTCTATATATTCCCTCCTCATTCATCTCTAACTTGAATGTATATAAATTTCCGCTTGTCCCAAGATTATTTTGTTTTGCATCCACCTAAGTGAAAGAAGTCTGTTTTTCTTTGCCTGATGTTGAAACCAAATTGTTTAAACCAGATTTATAAATATAATCTTACATGTTAACATGTAAACAAATCCAAAAAACATGTGGCAAATGATATTTTCTTTTCACAGGCAATGAAAAATTCTACCATGAGGGTATATAAATCTATGACAACACCTTGTGATAATAAAAAACAAAAAACAAAAAACAAAAAACAAAAAAACAAAAACAAAAACACACACACAAAAAAACCAACGAACAAACAAACAAACAAACATGAAACAAAAAACAAACAAAAAAACATAAAAAAAAAAAAAACATCCCCTCTGAGCTATTGGGGTGCATCACTTGGTGGTCATGAAACCCTTTCTTGGGTATGGGCCCAGGTGGACTTGACCCTTGACCCTTCAAGGTTGGCTATATGACAAGCGGGACTTGTCCCAGGCCACACGTGTGCTGGGCCGGGCCCAGCAGGCTTTGACCTGGGCATGTGAGCTTGTCAATTTACAAGCGGAACTTGTGCATGTGGCTTGATTTACCATACACACAATGCAAAGTCCATAACCAGCCACATATCATACTATATCATAGGCTAAATATCCATCACAAAAGCTTGAGAAAAATGATATTTATTACATAATATTGAGAGGAAAAAAAGAAGAAAAGGGAAGTTAAAAACCAAAAAAAACATGACCAGAAAAAATGAAAGAAGTAAAAACATGTGGGGGAAATTTTTGACCCCATGTAACACATGCACACAGTAGAAAACTCCTTGACAAGCCATATGGGCAAGATACACATCAATTGGAGGAAGAAGATTTTTTCCCAACCTGAAACCAAGGGTGGGTCTGCTATGCAAACATAGCGCGTAGTGTAGCGGAATTTTGCTAACATGTAGTGTAGTGTTAGTGCAATCCCGCCAGCATAGCAACCCATTGTTGCCAGTGAAACCAAAGTATGGAAAAAAGTCCAAATGGCAGTTATTCATACCCTATCAAAGAGATTTATTTCCACATGCGGAAAACGAACAAAATTTGCGGTGTCTGGAACTCAAGGAAAATTCAATTTCACATAACACCTTGGGCACGCAAATGTATGTGCATACATTCACGTGACACACTGGCATTTTTTCAAGTCCAAACACATGTTATTTTTTTTCAGCTTAACATAAACTCATCTGGAATTCAAGGGGAATTTAACTTTACAAAGAGCCTTGGGAACACAAATGTACATGCATGCATTTGTGTGACACACTGGCATTTTTTCAAGTCCAAACATATGTTATATTTTTTTGGCTGAATACTTGTTGGTGACTGCTCTGGATAAGCGCAATTCATAATGACATGAAAAGTGAACTATATGATACACTTCAGTGAGACATTGATTTCAGTCCCACAAGAGTCTTAGATAGATCAGCAACAATCTGTTGGTGTTAGTTGCAACTTTACTACAGAAGACATCTCAATTGAATGATGTCCCAAGCGTACATAAAAGGAATAAACTGAAGTATTTGGAGTGTGAAGCGTTTGGATTTGACGCTTTGAGCTGCTGGTGAAACACTTGTTTCATGAATTGAAAAAGGGAAAAGAAACAGAAAGAATAAGCAAGTGTCATCACCAACTTAAATCAACATCACACTACAACAACTCAACTTTAACAACCTCACATTCCTAGGCCTCCATGATCCTTTCACTGGATATCAACAAGTTATCAAAAAGGGCGTTGATAAACGCACGCCAACGGCGCACGCCAACGCCAACCCGTACGCCACTTTTTTTTGGCGTGCGGGGCCTACACGCCAAAAAAAAGTGGCGTGTAGGGTCTACACGCCAATTTTATTTGGCGTGTGAGACCCACACGCCAAAAATGGCGTGGGGTTCCCACACGCCAATTGGGTCCCCTCTCGCTCACGTAATCGAATGGGAGGGCCCATTCGATTACGTGAGCGGGCCGGCTGACGAGGTTATACAACCTCGTCAGCCGGGAGGACTTCCTCCCAGCACGAGGCTGTATAACCTCGTCGGCCGGGAGGACTTCCTCCCGGCCGACAAGGTTATACAACCTCGTCGGCCAGGAGGAAGTCCTCCTGGCTGACGAGGCTGTATAGCCTTGTCGGCCGGGAGGACTTAACCTCGTCAGCCGGGAGGACTTCCTCCCGGCTGACGAGGTTATACAACCTTGTCAGCCAGGAGGAAGTCCTCCTGGCCGACGAGGCTGTATAACCTCGTCGGCTAGGAGGACTTCCTCCTGGCCGACGAGGTTGTATAACCTTGTTGGCCGGGAGGAAGTCCTCTAACCTCGTCGGCCGGGAGGAAGTCCTCCCGGCCGACGAGGTTATACAGCCTTGTCGGCCAGGAGGACTTCCTCCTGGCTGACGAGGTTGTATAACCTCGTCAGCCGGGAGGAAGTCCTCCCGGCTGACGAGGTTATACAACCTCGTCAAATCTTGGCTTTTCTTGATAAGGAGTTGGCTGTCCAAGTGGAAAAATATGGAATCTTCCTTAACTATGATTTCCTTTGAACCAATTGCTTCAAACGAAGACCTCCTCAATGTTTCAAGTGCCTCCGAATGGGTCACTACAGCAAATGGTGTTGTGAAGTGGCGGGTTGCGCAAAATGCACTGGTCAACACTCAACCAATGAATTCCCTGAAGGACTGGGCGGTGTCACCATATGTGTCTTGTGCAAAAAAGGCGTGAAAAACAATATCAAAGGTGTTGGCGATTTCCAACACACCCCATTTGATAAAACTTGCCCTTTCAAGAAGGCTTGGTTTGATAAAAAATGTCTCACTCCTCAATGATAGATACAACTCAAACAAATCAAGATAAAATTCCACTTTCCACATTGCTGACCACATCTTTTCAATGCTCAACAATTGCTGATAATCTCATTGCCTCAATTCAACCAGTATCAACCAAAAACTCATCCTTGTCTGCGCTTCAACTCAATTGTCACATTTTGAAATCTGTCACACTGAGTGTCCTCAACTCCGCTTTCTCATTTGACTTCCTCATCCTTCAAGAACCTTGGATCAACTGCTTACCCTCCAACCACTGCAACATCAATCTTGGCGCTCTTTTTCAGCTTTTGAACACGGGCGTTGATAAACGCACGCCAACGGCGCACGCCAACGCCAACCCGCACGCCAATTTTTTTTGGCGTGCGGGGCCTACACGCCATTTTTTTTTGGCGTGTAGGGTCTACACGCCAAAAAAAAAAGGGCTTGTGAGACCCACACGCCAAAAATGGCGTGTGAGACCCACACGCCAAAAATGGCGTGTGAGACCCACACGCCAAAAATGGCGTGTGAGACACACACGCCAAAAATGGCGTGTGGTTCCCACACGCCATTTTTTTTTGGCGTGTGGTTCCCACACGCCATTTTTTTTTGGCGTGTGGTTCCCACACGCCATTTTTTTTTGGCGTGTGGGCCCCGCACGCCAAATAAAATTGGCGTGTGGGCCCCGCACGCCAATTGTTTGGCGTGTGGGCCCCGCACGCCAATTGTTTGGCGTGCGGGTCCCCTCGCTCACGTAATCGAATGGGAGGGCCCATTCGATTACGTGAGCGAGCCCTCCCGGCACGAGGCTGTATAACCTCGTCAGCCGGGAGGACTTCCTCCCGGACTTCCTCCCGGCTGACGAGGTTATACAACCTCGTCAGCCAGGAGGAAGTCCTCCTGGCCAACAAGGTTGTATAACCTCGTTGGCCAGGAGGAAGTCCTCCCGGCCTGCGAGGCTATACAACCTTGTCGGCCAGGAGGACTTCCTCCTGGCTGATGAGGTTGTATAACCTCATCAGCCGGTGTGGTGATCCATTCCACATCATTACTATAATTTCCAAGACTATTTACCACTAATAAATCACATTCACTTACAATAAATACTCATAAATCCCAAACCTTACATATATTCACTGTTATCATTTCATGATCAGATTCTACACCCTATTTTAACCCTAGTCACCCACTACAACTACCCCCAAATTCCTCATAGTTAAAGAGTTACAGGCAAACTCAGAATAATACAAGCAAATTATAGTATAAAGCAAGGTATAGAATACAATAAGTACATATTATAATTAGATATATTTTCACAACCAAAATACACAATAAATATTACACATTATATACTACATAACATATTACATCATATACATAAACTCTACCTTTCCACTACTCATCTGTCACTGTCATGACCATTTCATATGTGTCACTGTCTAGTCTACTCACCTGTCATGTTCTTCCCTTTTCCCACCAGCTACATGTCATAGCCTGGTTGTTTCCTCTCTCTGGCCTGATGGCTCATCTTCTCTCTCAGATATATAAGGACACCTGTTCCTCCCTCTTGTTCCCTTATGGACCCCTGACTTACTAAATTACCCTCTACATATACCAACATTACAGATCCCATATAATTAGTATAAATAACTTAGTAGAGTTACCATCACTCTTAGAAATATACAAATATAAATACCAGCTTGAACCTCAATATAAGAAGACTGTCCCCTGTCTTGCTTGACCCACTTTGACTCCATAGCTGCCAACCCTGCCCCACATTATACTTTATACTATATACTTTCTACCACTCACACCCCTCTTCCATTCCTCCCACCTTATAGGTGTAGTAGCAAAGCTCAACAGTACTAGTCATCTAAGAATAGATAGAAATTAGCCACACCTTTATTTTTATTCTTAGTGTTACACTCATCCCCATAGCATTAGTCAGGAAGGCAGCTCTTATATCAGCACCTTTGGTATAACTTACATTAATACTAGTGTAGTCATCCATCTCCCTTCCAAGCTCTATTCTGTCCCTTGAGTAGTTCCACACCGGGAGGAAGTCCTCCCGGCTGACGAGGTTTATACAACCTTGTCAGCCAGGAGGACTTCCTCCTGGCCGACGAGGTTGTATAGCCTCGCCAGCCGGGAGGGCTTCCTCCTGGCCAATGAGGTTGTATAACCTCGTCAACCAGGAGGAAGTCCTCCCGGCTGACGAGGTTATACAACCCGGTCAGCCAGGAGGGGCGTTGATAAACGCACGCCAAGCGCGCACGCCAACGCCAACCCGCACGCCAATTTTTTTTGGCGTGCGGGGCCTACACGCCATTTTTTGTTGGCGTGTAGGGTCTACACGCCAAAATAAATTGGCGTGTGAGACCTGCACGCCAAAAATGGCGTGTGGTTCCCACACGCCATTTTTTTTTTGGTGTGTGGGCCCCGCACGCCAATTGTTTGGCGTGCGCTCTCACACGCCAAACAATTGGCGTGTGGGAGCGCACGCCAAACAATTGGCGTGCGGGGCCCACACGCCAATTGTTTGGCGTGCGGGTCCCCCCTCGCTCACATAATCGAGTGGGAGGGGCCACTCGATTACGTGAGCGAGGCCGGCTGACGAGGTTGTACAACCTTGTCAGCCGGGAGGACTTCCTCCCGGCCGGCGAGGCTATACAACCTCGTCGGCCAGGAGGAAGTCCTCCTGGCTGACGAGGTTGTATAACCTCGTCAGCCGGGAGGACTTCCTCCCGGCTGACGAGGTTATACAACCTCGTCAGCCAGGAGGAAGTCCTCCTGGCCGACGAGGTTGTATAGCCTCGTCGGCCAGGAGGACTTCCTCCTGGCCGACGAGGTTGTATAGCCTCGTCGGCCAGGAGGACTTCCTCCTGGCCGACGAGGTTATACAACCTCGTCGGCCAGGAGGAAGTCCTCCCGGCCGGCGAGGCTATACAACCTCGTCGGCCAGGAGGAAGTCCTCCTGGCTGACGAGGTTGTATAACCTCGTCAGCCGGGAGGAAGTCCTCCCGGCTGACGAGGTTATACAACCTCGTCAGCCAGGAGGACTTCCTCCTGGCCGACGAGGTTGTATAGCCTCGCCGGCCGGGAGGAAGTCCTCCCGGCTGACGAGGTTGTACAACCTCGTCAGCCGGCCTCGCTCACGTAATCGAGTGGCCCCTCCCACTCGATTATGTGAGCGAGGGGGACCCGCACGCCAAACAATTGGCGTGCGGGGCCCACACGCCAATTTTATTTGGCGTGCGGGGCCCACACGCCAAAAAAAAATGGCGTGTGGGAACCACACGCCATTTTTGGCGTGTGGGTCTCACACGCCCTTTTTTTTGGCGTGTAAACCCTACACGCCAAAAAAAAAATGGCGTGTAGGCCCCGCACGCCAAAAAAAATTGGCGTGCGGGTTGGCGTTGGCGTGCGCCGTTGGCGTGCGTTTATCAACGCCCAGCCAGGAGGACTTCCTCCTGGCCGATGTGGTGCTCCATTTGCGAGACAATGCCAAAAGCGCATGGTGGAAGCATTGGGATAGCATATACACAAGCAACATTCATTACAAGAGGAGGAATAGTATAATAAATGTAAGATACACTTCTACGTAGGACAATAAGATTACAGACAGCACGGCGTTATGGGGAATGGAATGGAGGACAAGGGGTACATAGGATGGAATGGGGTATAAAGGAAGGGAAATGAAGAGGTGGAAGGGATTGGGAGAACATGTCTCAACCAGGAAGGTAGAAGGTAAGGTGGTAAGTAGTGGGAGATTATGTCTCAACCAGGTATGGAAGGAAGGATGGAAGGATGTATTGGTACAGTTAGTTATAAGGGTATACCACCTTTATAAGGGTGGTATATGGCATTATAAGGGTGGAGGAATCAGTATTTCGTGATTTGGAGGGAGGAATTAATTAGGTGAGGAGGAAGAAGGGAGGAAGGAGCAATGTGGGAGGAGAGGCTTTGACCCCCAATATCCTGGGTGGAAGGAGTTAACAGCTGGTCATGCAGGCGTGTGGATGATGTGTCATGTTGTTTGGTTCTCATATCAACACATGATATCATGCTGTGCAATATATGCAGGCAGATAAGATGTATAGATATGTCCCGCAGCATTATTCCCTCATTGTTTGGCAGGCAGTGCAGTACAGATATCCAGGGGCTGTGCAACAGATTATATCCCTTAGCAACAAAGGATATCATTTGGTGCAGCATATGCAGGCAGATAAGGTGTATAGGTGGTTTCCTGCAGCTTAATTCCCTCCCAGGGCGACATCCTGCAGCATAGCACACTCACAAGGAGCTCCCCTGGAGCTAAAATCCCTCACTCTTCAATATATAAGGAGGCCTCTTTCCCCCTTTTCATTTCTGTTGAGTTTTCTCTGTCTTCTGTTCCTCCCAAAATTCCTTTCTTATAAATTTCTTCAAATCAACTTGGCTGGATTAGACTACACCTTATATTATACTTGTTTTTTGTAATTACAACTCAAGTTCTTATAGCTGTTTTTTCCTTTTTCCTTAGTCATTTTTGATTTAATAAATCTGATTAGTAAGAATTAACGACTCTCTCTATTTGTGACTCATATAATATTTTGTCTTAACTAACTCATCTAGCCTGACTAAAAGAGAATGAGAAGTCTTGTCTAGTTTGTTTTTTCTAAGAACTTATTGTTTTGTCTCTCAGTTTATTTTATTATTCAATTTGTTTTTTATTCATTTTTATTTTTCAACCACAATTTGTCACAACTTGTATCTAGACTATAAATACATAGCCTAGTATGAGCAATAACAAAATCATCAGTTCTCCTCAAAAAACCCAAGTCCCCACCTTTTGAGTCTCCCAGAGTCTGTTCAAAAATCCCCTTCCTTCCTTCTCTTCGCCAAAAATCCAACAATTTCCCTTTTGGGAATCATCAGCCTACAGAGGTTTGGTCACAGTGGTTATTTATTTAGTGGTAGTTTAGTTAGTGGTAGTGGTAGTGGTAGTGGTAGTGGTCGTGATAGTAGTGGTAGTAGTAGTAACAGTAACAAATAGTTTTATTAACAGTAACAAGTAGTAGTAGTAGCAGAAGCTCTAGTATTGATTAAAGTGCCTTATCAAGAGATTGCTTAAGGAAGAGATCATTACCAACCTTCAATTAACAACCCATTTATTAGTAACAATTTATATCTTACATAATTAATCCCACTGGATTATCTTTATCCATCATTGTTAGAAGTTGTAACAGATCTACGTGAATAGTGATTTGAGGTATCTAGGTCTGATAGAGATTACTATATAAAAGTAAGATCTATCTTGGAATCAGCCATATCTTTATAAATATTGATTACAAGACTCTTAGTTATTTGCATAGTACCATTTAGAGGGGCAGGTCTTTCAAACCACCCGTAAGTTGTAATAGCCTTTCAACCTATTTGCAATTTATTTCCCCCTCAGCGGATATTTCACCAAATATATTTTAGTGTCCCACAAGAGTCCTACATCTGGTGTCCCAAAAGTGGCCGATTACCTTCAGCAAGAACATCAAATCATTGTATAATTCAAGTGGATCATCAGTAACTTCAACCAACAACGGAGACAGATATTGAAGTGGACGGCGGTACGGATAGGGGATTGGACGAGGATAACGGACAAAGGAGAAGTCAGGACCGGGTTTCAACGGAGGAAAATAACAGGAATAGGATTTGGAGCACTTGGAGGAATTTAGATACACTTTTGGACAACGAAATACAGGATTGGGACCATAAGGACTGGACGGAGCAAGAACGGGAATTTCTCAGTGAATATTGTGATACAGTTACCAGGAAGAAATCAGAGGACTTGTAAGATCAGCTGTGTGGCTACCAAAGATTATCCATCATGGAGTTGCCATTTCAAGATCAGTCAGCAACTATTCAAAAACAACAAGAACAGATAGCAGAAATGGGGGAGAATATGAAGAGAATGGAGGCAATGATGGCAGCATTACTAGGACAGAAGAAGGAACCAGAGAATGTACCTATACCAGAAACCCCAGTCCAACGCGGGTCGTCCCTTCGATTTGCAACATCAACTCCATTTATAGAACGTACACTAGGCGAGAAACAACAATTAGAGGCCTACCGGATAGCCCAATAGACTCAATTCAATCCACACCAAACACTAGTCAATTCAGACCACGGATGGAATTCAAGCTTTTAGATGAAGAGAAAGGAGTTCGGTTGGATACTAAAAACATTAATTTGAAGTTTGATGGAACAGATGTGGAGACCTTTATTCAGAGAGTGGAAAAGATAGCTTCTTTCCAGAAGGCAGGAGGACAGGACGTGGCTTTACAGTTACCTTACATCATCAAGGACTCTAAGATTACTGAATGTATTGAACAGATGGAAGGACACGAGACTCGGGACTGGGACTTGTTGAAGAAGGAGCTCATTCGTAAATGGGGAAGTGCAACACCAAAGCAGAGATTTAACAAAGAATCAGTTGCAAGTTTGGTTGAAAAATATGCAGGAAAAGGCGGAATCCAAACCAGGGAAGACTATCGGCAATTTGTGGGGGAACTTGAGGAGATATTGGCTTATTTGCAGAAGATGGGATACGAGGATGTAAACGCAGAAAGTGGAGACCCGCTTTGGAAGGCTGTTTCAATAGAAATTCGAAAGGACGTTGCAAGGGACTTGGCGCACAACAAGAAGTTGAGAAGAACAAAGGACGGGAAGGCATTGGTGCCTAAGCTGGAGCAATTGAAGGAATATGTGGAGGCATCTTTGTCAGTACTGGACATGGATGTGAGCACCACCAAAGGAAAATCTGTTAGCAAAGGAGAGGAAGTACGGAAAGAAGGCCCCATCAGGAACAAAACGGACGAAGGCACGGACAAGGTAAAAGTATTGGAGGAAGAAATAAAAAAGTTACGTACTGATTTGAACACTAATTTGAATACTAACCCAAATTCTAGACCTTTTCCACCTCACTTAACAGCCCCAAGACCACCAGTAGCCGGATATAGACCATCAGGACCAGGAGGACCACCTTTCCAGCGAAGTCAAGTCCAGTGCTATTACTGCAAGGAGATGGACCATACAGTAATGTTCTGTTCCCATCTTACTGAGGATATAACCAAGAGGGCGGTGTTTAAAGCGGGACCTAATTACTATTACGCCAACCGGGAGCCTATTCCGTTAGACACAGGTGAGTCCATTCAAGAGCTGGTGCGGCAATTCATGGAGAAAAACAAAGCGGCCGCGGACAAGCAAGCAAATATTGTTACCAGTGGAGCTGAAACTGAGCCTCAACCGGTACCTACGGCAACTATGATCTCAACTAATCGCTGGGAAATGTGGAGTCCACCGGAGATGCATTACAGAGAAGACGATGAGGAAATTCAGATTGGTTTTGGCCTACGAAGATCTCCAAGAAATGCGGGAAAAGAGAAGGAAACCAAAGGCCCAAAAAGTCAAGCTAAACCGGAGAACGTGGAAAAAGTTAGGGAAGACGTACCTAAGCCACCAGCACCAAACCAGGAGGCCAACGGGAAGTCAACAACGGAAAAGAAAAGGAGGTCAAGTTATCCAGGAGCCTGGGTCGAAGGAACCTCTGATGATGAAAGTAGTGTAGGCGAGGATATTTCGGAACTAGAACAGGTGCCTGTGAAGGGGCAAGAGAAGAAGGAAGCGGAGGAATCAGTAAAAGAACCAGCTGAAAACACGGTGGATAGAGTCAAAGTTGGGGGGGGGACTGAGGAAGAAGATATTAAAACAAAGCTTCACACTCACCTTGGAAGAACTCCTTCTGATTGCACCAAAATTTATCCAAGAGCTACATAAGTTACCAACATCTGAGGTAAGACGACGAATCGGCAACAGAATTCAGGGAGGTGCCATCGGAGAGACTTTGAGGAGGAATCAAACGGATTTACACGGAATTCAAAAATAGGGGAATCTCTTACTTATGCATGTCCATTAGGGTTTGTCGAAGTAACTATTAATGGAAGGAAAATAAAAGCATTAGTGGATAGTGGTGCTGAATTGAATATCATGCCTGAAAACATAGCCCTCCAGTTGAAATTACCCACCAGGGAAATTAGTATGAATATCACAGGTATTGGTGGCCACTCGTCTCCCATTGTGGGATTGGCAGAATCTATTCCATTCCATATAGACACAGAGGACAACAAGGCGGCAAATTTCTTCATTGTTCGAGGGAAGGTGTATACAGTGTTGGGCAGACCATTCTTGGCGGATCACAAAGTACGGCTGGAATTGTCCAAATCACGGGGAGAGATATTGAGTTATGAGTTGTGGGATGGGGGAAGATTATGTATACCTATTTGTACTCCAGAAATTCCAGGATGGGAAATGTCACCACCTCGAAGGATTGCTGGCAAGTGTTCCCACAGCATTCAAATGGGTAACTATCAGAGTAAGAATAAATTAGAAGAACCAAAAGGCGGAGGACTGGACGGTAAGTTGGACGACAAACTAGGGAAGGACTTGGACAGTGGTGCAGACATGGGAACGGAGGACAATGGAATGGATACGGAGACGGGCGGCCGACCAAGTAACGAATTGAGTAGGAGTCTAGAGGAAGATACCGAGTCAACAGGGAGTCAAGAATCATTAGTATGCCCTCCAAACACCCCTTTAAACGTGCTCACAGAATATTTTTGCAGGCTTAGTGGAAAAGCGGAGGAAGAGGAGACTGGAGGCAACGAAGGGACAGGGGGACATTTAAACAAGGAGATTAGGAATGGCGGTACAGAAGGTACAGATTATTGGGTGACGGACTGTTTAGATTATTCACAAACTTGGGACACAAAGTGGACAGAGTGCCCAGACTATATCTTCTGGGGGCAAAAACGAAATTATAAAGTCAACAGTATGTTAGGATTAGATTACTTGGACCAAGGATTTCCAACACAGGATTTTTTGCGAGTGTATCCAGAGACGTTTCCTTGCAGAGGGGACGGGTATTGGTCAGAGCTTCCGGGATACACAGCTGGACGAATTGGGTTTATGATGTTACTAAACGGTGAAGGCGTCGAAGGTTATCTGAAGAATGAACTAATCTGGCCTGGTCATTGGTGGATCCACGAAAGCGACCGAATGGAGCTATATGCAGGAGGGGACAATGGCTATAAATATATTCAAAATCAGAGATTATGGGATTCTAGTAAGGACAGGGACGCTGAAGAGGTAGAGTTCTTAGCTAGAGCCGTAACCCGGATGGTAGGGACTTTTGGTAGGTTCAGTTTACAAGGGTTTGGATGGGCCATTCGTGAAGAACAAAAGAGGCTGGGGGAATCTTACGCCACCTTTTGGGAGGATTGGGAAGATTTAGCTTGTCAGTATTAAAAATATTATAGGTAAAAGTGTGAATAAGTTGTACTTGTAGTAAACATGTACAGTTATGTGCAATAAAGTGGGTCTGGGGCAGGCTTGAATGTAATTTTTAGATTCTTCGTATACTCAGGAGTGGTAATTTTGTGTATGGTTTGTTTTGTGTTATTTTTTTCTCTCTCTCTTTCTATGTGTCTCAATCTAAGTTCAGGAGAAGTTTGGGACAGTAAGCAAAGCATGGAATTCATTGCCATAGAGATAAGAAAAAGGGGAGACAAACTAAAAAAAAAAAAAAAAAAAAAAGTACAAATACACATATCATAAAAAAAAAAAAAAATATTCAGGGAGGTTACAAGCCAGTATAGGCACTGGAGATTGATAGCAGTGTTTTTTTTTTTTTTTTTTTTTTTTTTTTTTTTAGTTTTTTTTCTTTTTTTTGAGTTATGTAGTTATTTATTTTTTTTGGGTTTAATAGTTATAGGATCTCGGGCGCGTGTATGGGAAAAACAAAAACAAAAATCGACTAAACAGGCGACAAACTATCAGAGGGAGGGGAAAAAGGGGTCGTAAACGGGGATGACAGTGTCTAAGAGGCCCAGGCGGAGCAGGGCGGAAACAAGAGTTCGGTAGACGAGGCCCGCGTTGGAGGTGGGATCGGCAAACATCAATTCCCTGCAACTCAACAGTTGAGGATGTCAGGAGGGGGCACTGATAGGACAAAGAAAGAAATCAGTCGAGTAGGGTGAAGGGAGGAAGGGATAAACTTACAAACGATCGGAACGATGGCGGTACCAATCCTCCAGAAGATCAGCGTCCATTCGTAGGAGGTTGTGGGCTCGCCAATCAGGGTGATTAGGCGGGAGGCGATTCAAGGATCGGCGGAGGACCTGTAAGAAGTTGAGGAAGCTATAGGCAAAGAAAGCGGCGCTGTATTGATCGTCGGTCGGAGCTAGTGGGTCGGGGCCTATGCTAGGAGGAGGAGAAGGAGCAGTGGATAAGACAGAAGGGGAAGAACGGTGGGCTAGAGGGGATCGGGGAGGAGAAGAGCGGTGATACGGGGAGGAACGGCGAGCACGGTTAGGGGCGCGGGCAAGAGGAGGTGTAGGACGACGATGAGCGGGGGGTGTAAACGGTGGTAATGGGGGAGGAAGCTGAGCCCCCTGGATAGGACGTTCGCGATAAGGAGGAGGGGGATCTCGGATGACATAGTCTTG
This sequence comes from Puccinia hordei, assembly GCA_007896445.1. NCBI lineage: Eukaryota > Fungi > Basidiomycota > Pucciniomycetes > Pucciniales > Pucciniaceae > Puccinia > Puccinia hordei. Next base: position 219,734 of record RDRW01000502.1, read on the forward strand.
AAGAGGCGGCTAAAACCCAAAAAGAGAAGGGTAAGCATGAAGAAGGAACAATAGTGGGGGGGGGGGAAGACGCACACGAGCCAAAGAGCTGAGATGATTGGGTCCGGCCTCGGTAACATAGGTTGGGAAGCGTGGGGCGGGCAGTTGACCAGAAACGCGACCAGCGGGTTCGTGGCGAGGAGGGGACTGAAGATCCATGAGGAGCTGTAGCTGACATAAACAAGATATATATGTAAATAAAAACGAAAAATAAAATAAAGTAACAATTGTGTTAGCGATCAAGAGGAAAGACGGGAGGATCAAAAAGGAAAATGGGGGAACGAACGAGGCAGGCAGTAAGGAGGACAATCGATGGAAATGGAACCAGAGGAGGACGGCAAATAGTAGACGAGGTGACGCAGAAATGGAGCCAAGAGCGGTCGTTTTAACGGCAAGAAAAGGCGATCGATCGACGGAGCAGGCGAAGCCATTACAGGCAGCGGTAAAGGAGGAGTCAGCACGGGTTGGCACGAGCAACAGAGGCAAGTCACGAAGGTCCAGAATCAGGGAATCGAAAGGGCCGGAAGCAATAAGGGGATGGCGACGGCGCATGACGGCCGCCACGACGAGAGAGGAATCCAGACGCGAGTAGCTAGGAGGGAAAGAAAAACAGTCAGCATAATCAATGGAAAAGTAGATATAAAAAAGGGGAATGACTTACTATATGTTGTCGAAGGCGGGCGGCGAGGTAAACAAGATCGGAGATTGGCGAGGTGGAGATGAAGTTGGAATAGGAACAGAGCCGAGACTGAACTAGGGGGGGGGAGCCATATTCCGATGACGACTGAACAGGGTATCTGAGTAATCCCGAGTGGGATCGGATGTAGCGCAAGGACAGAGCGGAGCGCAAAAAAAAAAAATAAAATAAAATAAAATAAAATAAAATAAATAAATTGCGTGTAGGCAGCAATTAAGTTTGTTAGCTGAGGGTAGGGGTGGGCAAATCCAACCAATTCATGAAAAAGTACATCAGAATATTAGACAGCTTATGCGCTCAAATGAACTAAGCTGATCTAAAAATTCTCAAGTAAGTTTACTAGTTATTGCATTTATTTATAAAAGGGAAAACAAATCAATTTTGGCTAATTCTTACACTTACAATAAAACAATAAACAAATAAATAAAGACATACCAATTGGGCTGATTATTTAATTTACAGGGGAAAGTACGGGTATAAGTAGGTAAGTGGGCAGGGGACAGTATTACAAACAGTAAGTAGGCAGCAACACCAGACAGGATGGGGGAACAATTGGGGCGGAAAATACAAAGGGGTTGCAAAGAAAATTCGACCAGTAAACCAACCAATGCCACAAGGGCTGAACCCGCCATTGGAAAGACCAACATTATCCCGCGACCCTTATCAGACACCCTCACACCATGGCCACCAGAATTCAGGGAAACAAAGAGAGTGACGGAAAAACGATTGGAAGCGGTAAATTTTGGACCACCTAACTGGCTAAGCAAGGACGAAATGAAATTATTGAAACACGTGATTGTACTTCGGGAAAGGGCCATAGCGTTCACAGAAGAGGAGAGAGGGATACTCAAGCACGAATATGGGCAGCCATACAAGATACCGGTAATTGATCACAAACCGTGGCAACAAAACCCATCCTATTCCAAATTCAATAAGAAATGAATTCGTAGAACTAGTAAGAAAGAGAATTCAGACGGGCCTTTATGAGCAATCAACATCCAGCTATTCCAGTCCTGTCTTCTGTGTGGCCAAGTCAAATGGAAGTTGAGGATTGTACATGATTTGCAGCAGCTCAACAAGGTTACAATTAAGGATGCAGGGTTACCTCCAAAAATCGAGGAGTTTGTGGATTCATTTGCGGGAAGGGCATGTTACGGCTTAGGCGACATTATGGGAGGTTACGACAAAAGGGAATTAGATCCAGTATCGCGACCTCTCACAACCTTTGAAACACCCTTGGGTAGGCTACAGTTAACAAGATTACCTCAAGGTGCAACAAATTCGGTGGCGGTATACCAGGCTCAAATGGTATGGATACTACAGGAGGAATTGCCTGAGAACGTGGGAATATTTATTGACGACGGAGGCATAAAAGGACCTAGGTCAGATTATGGTGGTAAACGTTGGAGGAGAATCCCAATATACGACGTTTTCATCTGGGAGTATGCTATTACATTGGAAAGAATCTTATTTCGAATAGAGGAGGCAGGACTCACTATCTCAGGAGAAAAATTTGCTTGCTGTGTTCCAGCTTTGGATATTGTAGGTCATGTGGTTTCTAAGGAAGGGAGGACGATATCGGTGAAGAAACAAAACAAGATACAAAGTTGGCCGCCACTCACATCTAAGAAGGAAGTATGGCAATTCTTGGGTCTATGTGTGTATGTCAGAATGTTCATCAAGGACTTCTCGGCAATAGCAGCACCACTACGACGGTTAACCAGATTGGACACAGAATTTATTTGGACTCAGGAGTGCGAAGAGGCATTAGAAGCTTTAAAGAGGATCGTGGGGGAGGAAATTGTGTTGAAAGGAGTGGACTACGGCGAGGGAGCGGGGAAGATTAAATTGGCCATAGATTCAAGTTATTTAGCGGCAGGGGCGGTTCTGATGCAGGAAGATAAAGAAGGTTTGGATCGACCGGTGTTATACGAATCAGTTAGTTTTACGGAAAAGGAATCTGAGTATGCCCAGTCAAAACTGGAGCTCTTGGGGGTTAGAAAGATTTTGAAGAAACTGCAGATATTACTGTGGGGACAACATTTTGAGTTACAAGTGGACGCAAAAGCTCTTATACAGATGATTAATACACCGAGTTTGCCAAGTGCCCCAATGACAAGATGGGTGGCATTTATTCAACTTTTTTCATTCGAGTTGGTGCATAAACCAGGGAAGACATTTACCATGCCGGACGGATTATCAAGAAGACCATTGGATAAGGATGACGTAGCTAAAGACGCGGATGAAGAGGACGGATGGGTGAAACCACACCCTGGTATGGGAGCAAAAGCAGTTGGAATTGTGGAAACACAGATTACTGGAGCTGGCAGGGAACAAGTGGGATTCTGGAAACGTATGAAGGAGTATCTGGAAACGCTCAGAAAGGCAGATTACTGGTCAGACTCAGAATTTCAGAGGATTAAGCGAAGGTCGTCAAATTACTTTATACAGGATGGACAACTGAGGAAGAGATGTGAACCATATAGTCAAGTCATTGTGTCAGTGGAGGTCATTCAACAGAAGATAATGAAGGCCATGCATGAAGAATTAGGGCATCGTGGAGCAACGGAAACATATAGGAGGATCAAATTGCGGTATTGGTGGGAAGGAATGAAGAAGATTATCAGGCGGTGGGTTCAATCGTGTGAAAGTTGCCAGAAGCGCAGCAGGATATTACAAAAGGAGGAAGGAAAAGCAACATACAAAACCACATTATTTGAAAGGGTTAGTATGGATGCCGTTCACATCAAGGCGGGTCTATGGAAGTATTTAGTAGTGGCTAGGGATGACTTTTCGGGATGGGTGGAAACAGTAGCGTTGGCAAAACTCAGTTCAAAGAAGGTGGCAGAATGGTTCTTGGCGGAATGGATTTACAGATATGGAGTGCCCAGGAAGTTACAGTGGACGGGGGAGCGGAATTCAAAAAGGAACTACAAACGGCAATGAAGAGGGTGGGTACTAATCTTAGGATAGTGACCCCATATTATCCAGAAGCGCAGGGAATGGTGGAAAGAGGACATAAAGAAATTAAGGACGCGTTGACAAAGATGTGCGGTGAAAATGGTAAGAAATGGAAGGAGTACCTACCTCTGGTAACATTTGCAGATAGGATTTCCACAAAAAGAACAACTGGCTACTCCCCGTATGAACTGCAGTTTGGGCAACTAGCAATGTTGCCAGTGGATCACGAACTGGGCAGTTTTCTGGGGCATTGATATTTGCACGCCCATCGGCGCACGCCCACGCCGAACGCACGCCGATAAAAAGAAAGGTGTGTTCCCCGCACGCCTTTTTTTTATCGGCGTGCGGGCTGCACGCCCATCCTTGGGCGTGGGCACGCCTGTAGATGAGCGTGCGTGCTGCACGCCCATCTACAGGCGTGCGACACTGCAGGCGTGCAGTCGCACGCCCCCTTCAGAAAAAGGCGTGCGGCTCGCCCGCCCCGTCAGAAAAGGGGGTGTGGGTCGCACGCCCTTTTTATGTGTATAGGCAGGGGCGTGCCCCCTGCCTAGGGCGTTGATAACGCAGGCCAAGCGCGCACGCCAACGCCAGCCCGCACGCCATTTTTTTTTGGCGTGCGGGGCCTACACGCCCTTTTTTTTTGGCGTGTAGGGTCTACACGCCAAAAAAAAAGGGCGTGTGAGACCCACACGCCAAAAATGGCGTGCGGTTCCCACACCGCCTTTTTTTTGGCGTGTGGGCCCCGCACGCCAAAGAAAATTGGCGTGTGGGACCCGCACGCCAATTGTTTGGCGTGCGCTCCCACACGCCAATCGTTTGGCGTGTGGGAGCGCACGCCAAACAATTGGCGTGCGGGTACCACACGCCAATTATTTGGCGTGTGGGGGGATATCGCCTGCGATATCCCCTCGCTCACGTAATCGAATGGTAGGGACCATTCGATTACATGAGCGAGGCTGCCGAGTCTGATTCCTTTCAGGAATCAGACCGTCGGTCTGGTTGTTTTCAACCAGAACGACCAAGAATTCGATCAACACCCCCACTCACCGATTAAGAAAAAACAACGTGAGTAAAAAAAAAAAAAAAAAAAAAAAAAAAAAACAAAAAAAATCAAAAAAAAAAAAAAAAAAAAAAAAAAAAAAAAAAACACAAAAAAAAAACAAAAAATGAGAAATAAAAAATGAGGAAAAAACCCCAAAAACCAAAAAAAATGGTTTTTTTGGGGTTTAATTATGTGGAAAAGCCCACAGGCCCAGGGCTCCAAGACCCAACTGGCCCAAAGACAGGGCCCAATGGCCGTAAGAAGGGGCCCGCCTCTGCCCATCACCTCCCATGGCCCACAGGCCCACTTTGATGCTCCAAAGGGGCAATAAAACATTCAAAGGGGCCATTCAAACCCCCCAGGCAGCTCAAAGGGCCCCGTATAAGCCCCAGACGTGCTCCATCCCCCCAAAAGTGGCCCAATGGGCCCATCTCAAACACATTCATTCCCCCACATCTCTTCCATTTTTTTTTTTTTAAATTTTTTTTACCATAGATAGTAACACTTGCTGACATACTCTCCCATTCATATGCTAACAGATTCCGCACAAATCACCAACTTGACTTCAACAATCAACAATGTCTTCACATCAGACCTGTGAACTAGGACGTGAGATTCATTCCTTTATTTTGTGTATAATATAAGTAGCTGGCTCACACTCCCCCCCCACCTCCCCCATTACACAGGTTTGGATCTCTGGGAAAAATGCACAGAGCTGGCGCGGCACCCTGCGTTGAAACCAGATGAACGTGAAAACCTGGAGAATTGGGCCTCTAAAATCAAGGCTGAATACGAGCAGTCAGACGATGAGAATGAACAGGTCTCCAGAACCCCGGCCCCGGCTAAAAACACCTTAGGCGCCACTAGGCCTGCTCCACCCCAGTCCCACCCCCGCCCTGATTTGCAACCAACTCAATGGCATACTTATATGCACCCACTCCTGATCACCTACCTCCAGCACACCAACCCAATCCCCACCCTCAATCAATTTGAAAACCAATTCAACAAGGATGTTCAATATGGCCAGCCCAACACAACAAACCCAGCTGATGGATCCCCACGTCGAAGCGGAGAGATGCGGACAGATGTCGAAGGCCACAAGACAACCCTCAACACCTTTGGCCAGTCTGTCCTTCAAGGCGTACAAAGGGACCAAGCACTCATTGGCCAGAGTCCTCCAAAGCCCCCAATGCGGACGGGAGACGAGAAACTAACAATCCAGCCATCCGGGACAGCTCTGAAGACCCTGACGCAGAGGGGGAAACAGATGACTCTGAAGATGGTGCAGAAGACCAGCAAGTCCTCCAACAATTCCTTCATGGACGTCCCAAACCTACCTTCCACCAGGAGCCAGTCCATGAACCGGTGCCACAACAAACCCGATATCGCTATGACATGGTACGAATTGAAGATCCTACGGTTGAAGACCCGACGAGCAAAAGGCGCGCCTGGACAACTCTGCTTCTTCTTCTAAAAATACAGGCCCCATGTATAATTTCTTCACCCCTCATCCCACCTCTCACGAATTCATCACTGCGCAATCACTGCAAGGCCTCAGAATTCCACGGAACCCCCCTGTTGCTGGGCCATCAACAGTCAAGCCACCTACCCAAAGACCACCGGCGAATCAATTCCTCCTCCCCCGGTCCTGACGCCTCCTGGTAAGTCACTCCCCATTGCTTATGCACACCCATCTTGTAATTAACATCCCTCCTTTGCGCACAGCTATGGGTCTATTTATCCCTGGCCCAATGCTTCCAAAAGCATTGGCAGATGATTTGAATGAAAATTTGGCGGGTGGAATTGTGTGGTTCACACCGTTCAGCCGAGAAAATGATTGAAAACATAGCATTCATCCTCACACCCTCCCCTCAATGGTCACACCACATCCAACGATGCCACAGGAGTTCAGCCGAGTTGTTTGGAGGGAAGTGGATACACTTCTGAAGGCATGCAAATATGGTAATTACTCACTTTTTTTCTCACTTGTTCATACATCACAAAGGCTGATATTTGTGTGGTATGCAGAGAGAATTCTTAACCCCACTCAACCTGGTGCTCTCTCTCTGATAACTCCTGAAGTTGTCAACATGGCACAGCTCGAGGCTTCCCAGGAGAACCGGAAGGCGCCGCTGTCCAAACGTGTCCAGACCCACACACTTGCGGCGAATCTGGCCTCATACTTCTCTCCAAGTGACCACGCTTATCTCCGGCTTAAAAGTGCTTTGCAAGACTGCTGGGCCCTTCGACACATGAGCAACAGGGCAGTGAATGGCAGCCTCTCCCCCTGGACGAATCTTTGGTGCATACTGCCCATCTTGCATTCCAACGAACTTATGAAAACCTTGGAAGTCACGCAAAGGATGGATCAAGCCCCCAACCAAACACCTCCGGTCTCAAGGTCCTTGGTCTATACTTCACGGGGGCTATGTCAGCCTTGTGTTACATCTGCGGGCTCCAGGCACCAACAAGACCAAAGTATAAAAAGCTTGATGAGTGGTCAACATCAAATACGCGGGAGCAAATGCGGATGCTTGCTGGTCTCCTGGGTTTTTGGTCCAACAACCGCCTTTGTCACTAACAAATACGGGTCCGAACGTCCGACTGCTTCAAATGCTTCGGCCTTATTGGAATTTGGCGCCAATGTTCTGAAACATAAGGTTGATAGTGGTAATACTTCAGTGATGCCTCACGGGACTTTGGATAACCTCCGATTAACTTTCTCAACTTTTTGTGCTCCATGGGATTTAACCGATTGGTCATGATGGTTTGCCAATGGTTGATTGGAAAAAAACCCATGAAGAGTTTTCACAAATGTTTTTCTATTCAAAACCTCCAAATTTTCTTTTCCAAGATATAGAAATAGCTGTAGCCAACTACCACTTCTGATATATGTACCGGGGGTTGTTTTTTTTCTTTGGTTTCCCTTTTATTTCTCATTCACATGTCCTTGAGTTGTAATTTCCACCACTGTCTTGCTCATCCACTTGAATGAAACATCAGACTTAAGTCTTTTTTGAAATATAACCCAAACAGAGTATTATTAATAGGCATCCAAGGAGTACTCATTTGGGTTTGTGGTTTCTACCTTATTGAAGGTAGGTTGTGGCCAATTCTTGATGATATATCAGCATTAAACTATAGATTATCCAGAATTGGGCTATTGGGATTCCTTAGTGGTATCATCATTATTATAGGGCATTAAGGAACAAACCCGGTTTTTCCGCGTTTACACACAGTTTTACGCAGCGGCAACCTCAAATTTGCTGCGCAGCACACCCGGTTTTCCACTTTTAAACCCTTTTTTTGATTTTTTTTTTGCGGGCGTATTTTGATTTTTTTTCAACATTTGAAAAATGTTTAATATACTTCCAGGGGTGTAGAAATTTATGGGAATTTTTATTTCCCAAAAAAACAATGTCTTCTATTTTTTTTTGCCCATTACATATCAGTTCAGGAATGTAATTCAGGCGTATATTCACCATTTGTAAGCATTTTCTAGCTGTTATCAGTAGTGTTGATAACAATTTCTCTTTCTTATACGTATTATTTGTGTGCTAATAAATTATTAACTTGCAATTATGTCTCTTGCTTTGAATTTTATTTATTTATTTTATTGATTTCATTTATTCTAGGGCATTAATAAAAAAACCCAGTTTTTCCGCATTTACACCCAGTGTTCCGCATTTACACCCGTTGTTGGTTATTAATAAACAACATGTAACACTCCAAAGCATCATGCAATGTACCATACCTCTGTGTATAATTGATTTCCATTTCTTTGTCATGAAATCTGATAAGAAGTCAATTTTATAATCAGTATTTGTTTTCCAATGAATTCTTCACCTCTAAAGTGTATGAATCCATTTAAAAACTCCCTGAATATCTTGAAAGACAGATGTGAAGGTGTTTGGAAATAAATTGAGTCCAAAATTTTTATAGTAATTTTCCTTTTTGCAAAAAAACTATGGCTTCTATTTTTTTTGGCCGATCCACCCGGTTTTTTTCATAAAAAATCCTCACAGCTTTATTTCCACGATTTCTTTTATTCATTTCATTTATTCCATTTATTTTGTTTAATTGAATTTAATTTTGTTTGTTTATTTTACTTGTTTTACTTATTTATTTTATTTGTTTTAAATAAAATATTGAATGAGGATAATTGGGGAAGTTGCGTTATTCATAAATCATTAACTTGCAATTATGTCTGTTGCTTTAATTAATTGATTAATTTATTCATTTCATTCATTCTTATTTGTTTAATTTATATTATTTACTTTTGTTTTATTTTACTTATTTAAAATGCTGCCCTCCATATTTTTATTTTGTTTTGTTTTATTTTCCTTGTTTTAATTGTTTATTTTATTTGTTTTAATAAAATATGTAATGAGGATGATTGGGGAGGTCACGCGCATCAATGCCGCCCTCCACATGCTATTTGCTTAAAAATCAAAAATTACAAAAAACCGGGTGTAAATGCGGAAAACCGGGTGCACTGCGCAGCCGCAGCTGCGCAAATCACCCGGTTTTCCGCTCTTGAAGGAATAATATGAAAGAATAATAAGAATGGTAAACATTAATAAGGATAATAATAATTAGTGTTACTTGCAGTAACTTGGTACCTTTAATCATTTAGGTAACAAAGAGTGAAGAGTAGTGAAGGGGAAACACAGTCTAGCCAAGCAGCTGCTGGGCTCTTGTGAAATACCCGGGAGACTTTAGGTAGAGAAAGGGAATCGTTGGGGTCCGCTTGACTATCACACGTATCCAATGATTATCATTGAAAAATGATAAGAAGAGGGCTGGCAGCGGTTTAGGGTCCGGGGGAACAGTGGCGGGAATATATGTGGTGCTCCCCGCCCGTTCTGCTGAGGAAGACAATGGCCGGTTATACGCATTGGCCAGAATCGGTCCCACATCCAACTTGCTCATCCATTTGTTCATGGGGACTGATCCACGTGGGTCAGTCACCTGAACACGTCCGTAAGCGCGGTCGAATGCTGAGGCCCCCCAAGGTATCTTGTCCAATGTGCCTTGTTCTTTTCATCTCTTCTAACACATCCTTTCGCACGTGGTACCACCCATTGGCCTTAGCGTAGGGACCCTCTGGTCTATCTGCTGCCAATGCATGTGCCACACATGCATAACCACAGTTCCCATCACCTGCAGGGTTATAAGTGGAATGCAGGTATTTTAAGAGAAGCTCCATGGTGGAAGCCTCGCCTGACAGAAATCATGAGATTGGTTATCAGTTACATCAGTGCATTCCTCCTTGTCCGTGTCAGCTTGAGA